>ML296385.1:126395-146302 GCA_005239495.1 Nicotiana undulata
GGGTGGTGACGTAAAGAAACTAAAATTTGAAAAACAAAACGCCTTTTTGGAGAGAGGGGGTGGGGTGGGGTTAGGTATGTGGGTGTGGGGTGGGTTGGTGAGGGTGGAGATTGGAGAATCGGGTGGGAAATGTTGAGAAGGAGTTTTGGAAAATATTTTTCCTTCTCTTGATAAGGAAAACAGGAAAATAAGTTCATAAGGAAAATATGTTCCAAAATATTTAAGCCAACCAAACATGAGAAAATTAAAAAATATTTTCTTCATACCAGACACACCCTAAGTAAAATTAATTTGACCTACTAACTAGATTGATTAGCATCATTTTTAGGTTACCTACCATGTTAGAGTAGACGCTTATGCGCAAATGGCTTTTAAGTTACTAATTGTGCAATATATTACATAGTGTTAGTATATGAAATTTCAACTCTTATCAATGAAAACTGAAAAGTGATATAGTCACACATATCTAAAACAATATTGCTATATAACAACATTTTACTATAATAATCAAGTTTTTTCGAAACTAATTCTTATATTATGTTATAATATATGTTCTCTATAACTACACCTCGTTATAACATTCGAAAATATTCGGAACAAATGATGTTATTATGGAGAGGTTTGACTGTAGCTCCTCCAGGAAATCACCGGTATTTTATTGAGCATTTGAATACAACAAGAATACAAATTAGGGTATTCTCCAAAACGTTTGTGTGATTTTAGGTAGAGGCATATATAGTGGTTAACATTATAAATTCAAAGCTCAATAATTTAACTTAAACCTTATATGTGTTAGAAATTCATTAAATAATTCGAACCGAGTAAATCAAATGGGTCATGACAAAATCTCGAACTCAAATACAAAAGTTCAAATTCCAAACTCACACTGTACAGAAGCGGATCTAAAATTTCTTTAATTCAACAAAACAAAGCGAAATGATATCTCTTGAACAAAATATAGAGCTTAAACTATGTTTCACAAAGTTAAAAAAGAAATAAAATTAAGAATATTAAATAACATCAGGTCAACTGTGAATAGAATAATTTAAGAGCAAGTTCTATTTCCTTCCCTTGCCAAGAAAGTGGTACGGAACAAGTGGAATCTCAAGTACCGTCTTGCTTAGAGAACGCATTAACTTTAATTAATTGCGACTAATTAAAAATTTCCGTAAGGAATGAAAACATATGATTACTTTATTTTTCTATACTATTGTCAGGTGAGTACATTCAATTAGATGACTGGCTCAAGATATCTTCAAATTAGCTTTAATTATTTTATATTTTTATTTTTCTTTGTAGAGGTTAATGAAATTATCAGTTGAGTACTACTTGTGATGACCCAAAAGGTCATTCCGTATATTTCTAGCTAATTTTGTGTTCCGAAGTCGTGAAAACCTCCTTCTATCTCACCTCTATTTGTGTGCGCAGCCCGGGCGTGTAGCCGGGAAGCCTTTATGTGAAAAACGGATAAAAATAATAATTTTTGTATTAGAAATTTGAATAAAGTTGATTTCGGTCAATATTTTTGGTAAACGGACCCGGACCCGTGATTTGACAGTCCCGGAAGGTCCATAGGAAAATATGGGACTTGGACTGGGCGTATGCCTGGAATCGAATTCCGAGGTCCCAAGTCCGAGAAATGAATTTTTAAAAGAAATTATTTTCTGAAAATAAAAGAGGTTTTTGAAAATGAAATTATATGTGAAACCTGTGGTATCGGGCCCGTATTATGGTTCCGGAGCTCGGTACACGTTCGATATAATATTTGTGCCATATCTGTGAAGTTTGGTAAGAAACGGACTTCATTAGATGTGATTCGGACCTTAAATGCAAAATTTGATGTTTAAAGAAGTTTTGAGAAATTACATTGATTTTGGGGTTAAATTCAATGTTTATGATGTTATTTTGGTGATTTGATTACACGAATAAGTCCGTAGGATGTTTTCGAGGTTGTGTGCACATTTGGTTTGAAGTTTCGAGGGCTCGGGTGAGTTTCGGGTAGATCCCGGGATGTTTTTAGGCTTAAAACATAGCTGTTGCAAGTCAGAGAAGTGCAGACCTCTGAACCCGCTAGCGAGGTCCTTACTTGATTTTGTGCTGACCGCGGAGGGAATTTGCGGCCGCACTCGATTTTGTGCGGTCGGCGGTGAGGAGGCAAGATCACTAGTCTGACTTCAGAAGCCTAAATCCTTTGATCTACAGGGAATTTTGAGATGGTTTAAAAATGAATGTTGTAGCCCTTCGTGTCTAGATTCCAGAAAGGTAATGAAATACCAATTTGGATATCTGTAGAGAACGTTATGGCCAAAATACTAAACCATGTTGCTGCAACCAATTTGCTCCTTGTGCGGTCGCACTCCCATTTTGTGTTGTCCGCGGTGGGGTCTGAGAGGGGTATATTCAAACGGTATTTTTAGTTAATTTTCATTTTTCAAAATCCTAAAAAGGTAAGAGGCGATTTTTCAAACACTCTTTCTTCTCCAAAAACATTAGTAAGTGATTTCTAACTCATTTTCTTTACTCCTTAACTTCTTTTTACAATATTTCATCCTAGAATCTAGGGTTTTCATGGTGGAATCGGAAATTTTGGGTAAAACCTAAGAATAATGAAATTTGAGGATTTAGACCTCAAAATTGAGGTCGTATTCCAAAACCATTTATATATCCGGGCTCGGGGGTGAATGGGTAATCAGATTTTGGTCCGAATTTCTAGTTTGGACCGAGCGGGCCCAGGGTCAATTTTTGACTTGTGGGGGAGTGGGGGGGGTGGGTGGGGGGGGGGAACTTTAGAAAACTCATTTTCATGCATTAGAATTGATTCATTTAGCCTTTATTGATATAATTAAGTAACTTGTGGCTGGATACGAGCAAGTTGGTGGTGGAATCAAGAGGTAAAGCGGTAGTTGAGGCTTGAATTTTGATCGTGGAAGTCGAGGTAAGTATCTTGCCTAACCTTGTGTGGGGAAACTACCCCTTAGGATTGAGTCTTCCTTGTTGGTTGTATCCCGTGTGTGCGAGGTGACGAGTGTGTACACGGACTTATTTGCAAATAGGTTGGCCTTTTAGGATCCGTATGCTCTTGTAGAACTTGTGTATGAATTGTAATTGTTATATTTGAGTCCTTAATTGTTAATTTCATCCTTTTCTGCTTAAATTAGAATTTTTTGCTTTTGGATTCCTGATCTTAATTGTTTTAACTGATTATTTTACCGCTCCTATCATCATGCTATATTTTCTTCCTACACTGCCTTATTGATTCTAATTAGTGTCATCTAGCCCTATAGTTGTTTAGCCGTAGTTGGAACATCCGTTCCTTGGTGTCAAGCATGCCCGTGAGTCTTACCTTGTGAATTATATGATTTTTTCCTTAAGTGCTACTTAGGTCTAGTAGATAAACATTTATGTTGTTGATATTTCCTTGATGTTGCCTATTACTGGGCCTTTGCTTAAGCTGAGTTTTATTCCGTGAAGTTAACTGTTTAGGTGAGATTGGTTATAGATGTTTCCCTTGCCGGGACCGTGTGGTTTCTCTTATTATTCCTGTTGTTGATGATGTTGTTTGCCTTGTTGACTCCCTTGCCGAGATGTTATGATTTCTATTATTGTTTATGTTGTTAATGATATTGTTTGTATTGTTGATTCCCTTGCCGGGATGTTGTGATTTATGTTTCATATTGTTGATTTTTCTTACCAAATTGTTGTCCTTGATATTGTTTGGGTGAGGAAGAGTGTAAAGCACGAAAGGTGATACCGTGTATTTATTTATTTATTGTGAGCAAGAGTGTAAAGCATGAAGGGTGATGCCGTGTATTTATATATTTATTTATTTTGAGGATGAGAGTGTAAAAGAACGAAGGGTGATGTCGTGCCATGTTATAATATTAAAGCACGAAGGATAATTCAGTGTCATTTCTATTTATTTATTGTGAGGATGAGAGTAAAAGCACGAAGGGTGATGTCGTGCACTTGTTTTGTGAGGATGAGAGTAAAAGCACGAAGGGTGATGTCGTGCACTTGTTTTGTGAGGATGAGAGTAAAAGCACAAAGGGTGATGCCGTGCACTTGTTTTGGTGAGGATGAGAGTAAAAGCACGAAGGGTGATGCCTTGCACTTGTCTTTGCATTTTATTCCGTTGTTCTAAATTCGGATATTCCTGCTGATCTCTTACTGCATTTATTGACAAAATTTGATATTCCTCTTGTACTGCATGACAATTTCTGAGTTACAGAATGAGTTCCGGTAGATAAATCTTGAGGAGATTTTTATCAAGAGATTTTATTGAAAAGTATTATAGAAAGAGTAATGGTTTCGAAGGGGATTATGTCTGGAGAATTTTTATTTCGAAAGTATACTTGAAAAGCAATTGTCCTGCAGAAAGTGATATTTGGAAGTCATTTATTGGGAAGGTATATTTAGAAATTACATATTTCGAAAGAAACTATGTTCTGAGTATTTCTCTTTATTAAAGGTACATATATGTATATACATTTAGAGAAAGTATTTTCAAAGGAGATCTTTCTTTACTAAAATGATTATATCTTCAAAAGTTTTCAATATGAACTATTGTTTTAAAGGGTTTCATCAGTTTATTGATTTTTTGTGTGTGCTTAAGGTCTGATGTGAACAAACTGACGCAGAGTCGAGTTACTAGTGTTTTCTATGTGTTGTGGTTTTCTTCCGTGTTGGCTTGTTTTGCTGCCCATCTTTCTGTGTATTTTTATTCTATTTTGTTGGTTAATTTATGTAATTTCCTTCCGCATTATATCGACATTGTTGTAAATTACTCCGTGAAGTCTTAGATAGATGTAGTGTTCGGTTATTTTTGTATTCATGTCTGTTTATTTTGTTAGACCAGTGGTGTCCTGTCTAGTCCTCGTCACTACTCCACCGAGGTTAGTCTTGATACTTACTGGGCACCGCTGTGGTGTGCTCATACTACACTTCTGCACATTTTTGTGTGTTGATCCAGGTATACACATTGTTAGTAGCTGAGTGGATCGTTGCCGAGGAGACTCAAGGTAACCTGTTGTTGCGTTCGCAGGCTTCAGAGTCACCTTCTTACCAGTAGTATTCATATACTGTTGTATTTATTTCCAAACAGTTATATTTTGAAGTTGTAGAAGATTCGGAGAGCTTATGACTTGTATTACCGGTTTTGGGGGAAACATTGTAATTCTGTCAAGATTTCCATATCGAGACTTTTAGATTTCTTGTATTATTGTTGTTATATCACTGAATGTTAGGCTTACCTAGTTCCTAAGACTAGGTTCCATCACGATACCCAACGGAGGAAAATTTGGGTCGTTTCAGACCCCGGGATGTTTTTAGGCTTAAAACATAGTTGTTGCAGGTCAGAGAAGTGCAGACCTCTGAACCCGCCAGCGAGGTCCGCACTTGATTTTGTGCTGACCGCGGAGAGCCTTTGCGGCCGCACTCGATTTTGTGCGGTCCGCAGTGAGAAGGTAGGATCATTGGTCTGACTTCGGAGGCCTATAACTTTTGATCTACAAGGAATTGAGATGATTCAATAACGAAAGTTGTAGCCCTTCGTGTCTATTTTTCAGAAAGGTAAAGGAATCCCAATTTGGACATCTGTAGAGAAAGTTAAGGACAAAATACTAAAGCATGTTGTTGCAGCCAATTTGCTCCTTGTGCGGCCGCACTCCCATTTTGTGTGGTCCGCGGTGGGGTCTGAGATGGGGTATATTTAAACGGGATTTTCAGTTATTTTTTATTTTTCAAAATCCTAAAAAGGTAAGAGGCGATTTTCCAAACACTCTTTCTTCTCCAAAAATATTAGTAAGTGATTTATAACTCGTTTTCTTTACTCCTTAACTTCTTTTTATAAGATTTCATCCTAGAATCTAGGGTTTTCATGGTGGAATTAGAAAATTTTGGTAAAACCTAAGAATATTGAAATTTGGGGATTTAGACGTCAAATTGAGGTCGGATTCCAAAACCATTTATATATCCGGGCTCGGGGGTGAATGTGTAATTAGGTTTTGGTCCGAATTTCGGATTTGGACCGAGCGGACCCGGGGTCGATTTTTGACTTATGGGGGGAAACTTTAGAAAACTCATTTTCATGCATTAGAATTGATTCATTTAGCCTTTATTGATATAATTAAGTAACTTGTGGCTAGATACGAGTGAGTTGGTGGTGGAATCAAGAGGTAAAGCGGTAGTTTAGACTTGAATTTTGATCGTGGAAGTCGAGGTAAGTATCTTGCCTAACCTTGGAGGGGGGTGGGNAATTGTAATTGTTACATTTGAGTCCTTAATTGTTAATTTCATCTTTTCCTGCTTAAATTAGAATTTCTTTCTTTTGGATTCCTTTGTTGACTATTTGATCTTAATTGACTTAACTGATTATTTTACCGCTCCTATCATCATGCTATATTTTCTTCCTACACTTCCTAATTGACTATAATTAATGTTATCTAGCCCTATAGTTGTTTAGCCGTAGTTGGAACATCTGTTCCTTGGTGTCAAGCATGTCCGTGAGTCTTACCTTGTGAATTATATTATTTTCCCTTAAGTGCTACTTAGGTCTTGCTGATAAACATTTATGTCGTTGATATTTCCTTGATGATGCCTATTACTGGGCCTTTGCTTAAGCTGAGTTTTATTCCGTGAAGTTGACTGTTTAGGTGAGATTGGTTATAGTTGTTTTCCTTGCCGGGATCGTGTGGTTTCTCTTATTATTCCTGTTGTCGATGATGTTGTTTGCCTTGTTGACTCCCTTGCCGGGATGTTATGATTTCTATTTCTGTTTATGCTGTTAATGATATTGTTTGTATTGTTGACTCCCTTACCGGGATGTTGTGATTTATGATTCATATTGTTGATTTTCCTTGCCAAATTGTTGTCCTTGATATTGTTTGGGTGAGGAAGAGTGAAAAACACGAAGGGTGATGTCGTGTATTTATTTATTTATTTATTGTGAAGAAGAGTGTAAAGCACGAAGGGTGATGCCGTATATTTATTTATTTATTTATTGTGAGGATGAGAGTGTAAAAGCACGAAGGGTGATCCGTGTCATGTTATGATATTAAAGCACGAAGTATAATGTCGTGCCGTTTCTATTTATTTATTGTGAAGAAGGGAGTAAAAGCACGAAGGGTGATGTCGTGCACTTGTTTTGGTGAGGATGAGAGTAAAAGCACGACGGGTGATGNGTAAAAGCACGAAGGGTGATGTCGTGCACTTGTTTTGGTGAGGATGAGAGTAAAAGCACGAAGGGTGATGTCGTGCACTTGTCTTTGCATTTTATTCTGTTGTTCTAAATTTGGATATTCCTACTGATCTCTTACTGCATTTATTGACAAGATTAGATATTCCTCCTGTACTGCATGGCAATTTCTGAGTTACAGAATAAGTTCCGGTAGATAAATCTTGAGGAGATTTTTATCAAGAGATTTTATTGAAAAGTATTATAGAAAGAGTAATGGTTTCGAAGGGGATTATGTCTGGAGAATTTTTATTTCGAAAGTATACTTGAAAAGCAATTGTCCTGCATAAAGTGATATTTAGAAGTCATTTATTGGGAAGGTATATTTAGAAATTACATATTTCGAAAGAAACTATGTTATGAGTATTTCTCTTTATTAAAGGTATATATATATATATATATATATATATATATATATATATATGTTTAAAGAAAGTATGTTTCAAAGGAGATCTTTCTTTACTAAAATGATTATATCTTCAAAAGTTTTCAATATGAACTGCTTTTTTAAAGGGTTTCATCATTTTATTATTTTTTTGTGTGGCTAAGGCTTGATGTGAACATACTGACGTAGAGTCGAGTTACTAATGTTTTCTATGTGTTGTGGTTTTCTTTTGTGTTGGCTTGTTTTGCTGCCCATCTTTCTGTGTATTTTTATTCTGTTCCGTTGGTTAATTTATGTAATTTCCTTCCGCTTTATATTGTCATTGTTGTAAATTACTCCGTGAAGTCTTAGATAGATGTAGTGTTCGGTTATTTCTGTATTCATGTCAGTTTATTTTGTTAGACCATTGGTGTCTAGACTAGTCCTCATCACTACTCCACCGAGGTTAGTCTTGATACTTACTGGGCACCGATGTAGTGTGCTCATACTACACTTCTGCACATTTTTGTGTGCAGGTCCAGGTATACACATTGTTAGTAGTTGAGTGGATCGTTGCCGAGGAGACTCAAGGTAACCTGCTGCTGCGTTCGCAGGCTTCAAAGTCACCTTCTTACCAGTAGTATTCATATACTATTGTATTTATTTCCAAACAGTTATATTTAGAAGTTGTAGAAGATTTGTAGAGCTTATGACTTGTATTACCGGTTTTGGGGGAAACATTGTAATTCTGTCAAGATTTCTATATCGAGACTATTAGATTTCTTGTATTATTGTTGTTATATCTCTGAATGTTAGGCTTACCTAGTTCCTAAGACTAGGTACCATCACGATACCCAACGGAAAAAAATTTGGGTAGTGACACTACTCCACCCACGTCGTGACAAGATTCCCTTTCTGATGTATTTTATTTACTTTTTATGGTTTTCCGTTTTTAAAATCCTAAACCAAATTTCGATAAAAACTTCAACTACTAACAATTTCTTTTATTTAATCAAGATTTTTAAGTAAGATAAACTTACTCTTTTTCCCTTTAATTACTAGTAGGACATTACACGTATTGCCCAAAGATATTCCCTCCGATCCATAATAAAAACCAATTTGCTTTTGGCATGTCTATTAAAAAATACCTAGTATGATTAAAATTTCCCTAGTTAAATATTTTATGTGAGAAGTAAGAACATTTTTGATATGTACATAAGGGTTATTTTGTAAAAATAAATTGAATTCTTTCTTGATTATATAATTGAACACTTATTCTGGACCAAAATGAAAAAGCAAATTGATCGCTTATTATGGATAGGAGGGAGTAATACTTAGTAGGATATAGGTAGCGAGTGAAATACTAATCCAAAATAATAAAAAGAAGGGTTAACATTGAGTTCAAGGGATTCAAAATCAACTACTCCCTCCGGTTCACAATAAGTGACCAATTTATTTTTTCATTTTGATCCAAAATAAATGTCTACTTATATAATAAAGAAAGAATTCAATTTGTTTTTACAAAATAACTCTTATGTACTTATCCTTAAAAAGTTTTCTTACTCCTCACATTAAATATTTAATTAAGGATAGTTTTGTCATATTAGGTATTTCTGTGTAGAATTTAATATTTTTTTAATGAGCGTGTTAAAAGCAAATTAGTCACTTATTGTGAACCGAATGAAGTATAATTAACTAACCGAAAAATAAATTTGTTTTAAAAAAAATGAAAAAAATATGTTAACTGGGAGTACCAACTTGTGGCAGCACTATAATTGGAATGGTCATAATAATGATTGGGCGGCATAAGCACCTTATATTTTAGATGTAATGATTAATGAGAGTTGCTTAACTAGGCAGCAAAATGGCAAACTGTACGAAATACATAGGTAACACTCAATTAACTACATTTGATTTTTTCAAGAATTAACAATAAAGAAACCATTTGTTTGCATGTGATTTTGGATCTCCAGAAGTCAGAACCTAAACAGAGATGAAGTCAAAGCCCTATGACGGTCAACTCATGATCATTAATATAAACTTCATACGTCTAATTATATATAGATTGCAGACCTGAAAATGGATAGAAAATGTCGAACTTGGGGTTCCACGAAGGTATAAGGAGTCCAATATAGGTCAATAACTTTCTTCATTGTGGCAACTGCTCTATAGCGCCTTAGCTATTCAGATGTATAACGTATATATCCTATTTATTATAAATTAAAATCATTTTAAAATATTATTTTTTATAATTTATAGCAAAATAAGTATTTATGATATATATTGTTAGTAGTCCGTATTGCTGTAAAATAAATAAAACAGTAAGCTTTCTGAAAATACAAAAACAGAAAGTTAGTAGAAGTAGAACGTCAAAATAAATTTTGAAAAGAGCATAGGAATAAACTGAGCCCACTGAATACAGAGTGTGTCCTTAAGGAAATTATTCCCCTCAAGTACCCGAGGTTTTGGATATATCCTCCCAAGATAGAACGATTTAACTCACCAGCGTATCGGTACCTAAAACTCTGGTGATCGGCGAACCACTCGATGGTCGTAAAACACACTGGAATATTTTGTGCAGAAGAAGAAGAAGAAGATCAGAAAATTTAGTAAGTAAAAATTCTGGGATTCAAGGCATATTTATAGTCAATTTCGTACTGTTTCTGAAAAGGTTTTGCAACCTTTCATAACAGCCATACCTGTTGGAACAGGTATGAATATTGCAGGAAAATTTAAAAAACAGATTTAAAATAATCCGGGAAAGAAAAACGGGCCGCACCGGATCGGGTCGCGGGTCATGAGTTTCTCCGGATTGGATTTTCGTTAATTAATTTAATTAATTAATTAAATAATTTGAAAGGATTTTTTTCCAAAAAAATTAATCAATAAATCTGAAGCTGAAGCCAAAGACGAGCCGAGCGAGCGACGGCGATGGCGCGAGGCTTGCCTTCTTCTCAACTCTTTAAGAGCTAGAAGAAGAGTTTCTCTATATATACACATAGATTTTCATTCCTTCTTCCAATGAGGAACAAAGTGCACTAATTCAAAATTTTACTTCCCTCCATTTTTTTCCACATCATTTTTCATTTACTCTCTTTAAGCTACACCGCCACCACCACCAACAACCCAGTAAAGTCCCACAAAGTGGGGTCTAAATTAAGCTACACCAAGCTTAAAATTAAGCTATACTAAGCTTAAAGACCAACATATGCTACCAGGCATGAAATACGCTATTTATGTTTTTCTTCTCTCTTAGACAACTGGACATATCTATTTTTAAGGTGATTGCCGTTACTGTATTCATGAATACATAGCGCGAATACATGTGAATACATGCGCATACAGCTGGATTGCCCCGATTTTAGGCGCTTTTTACTGTTGTATTCATAAAAACAACAACGCGAATACAAATGAATACATGTGCGTACAGTTGGAATGCCCTGATTTTAAGCGTTTTTTACTGTTGTATTCATGAAAACAACAACGCGAATACAAATGAATACATGTGTGTACAGTTGGACTGCCCTGATTTTAAGCGTTTTTTGTTGTTGTATTCATGAATACATGCGCATACAGTTGGACTATCGTGAGTTTTAGGCGCTTTTTGTTGTTGTATTCATGAATACAACGAATACATTATCGTAACAACTGAATAGTAGCTATACGAAGTTAATAGCCACTAAACAATAATGGTTTCTAAAAATTCGTTGTATAAATAAATTAAATATGATTTACATATTTGTTATTTTAGAAAGAAAAAAAACAAGAAGCATATCTCAAATTTATCCATGCTACTCCAATTAGAGAAGAGTTAATTAAGCGAAACTTAAGAGACTGAAAAAGTGTTATTTACACAAATATTCTTATATTTTTAGACAATTAAATTGTGTAAAAAAAACCTTAAAACAGTTAATATAAATCAGATGAAGTATTTTACATGACTTAAATTAAGTCTCTTTTATAAAATGTTCAATCTCTTTGGGGAAGTATCAAGTATTGATCAGACGATAGTGTATTAATTGTAGCAAAGCGATCTTTGTGGATCGGAAAGCTCACGTGCATGCATTGCTACAGTTATTCTGGATGGGCGTCTACTCGTCTACGTACTTTCTCTGCTTGAGGATTTTATATATATGAATCTCCTTTGACATGCTATGGGATGAGATGTCGAAGAATGAAATGAAACTTGTATTCGGTATGAATAAACTTTTACACCTTCATGATTATCTTTTCTTGCACTTCCTAAATTGCATTTAGTAGTTAGAGCAGAAACACTGGGGAAAACAACCCTTTAGTACGCAAAAAGTCATTGTCAGAGGCGGAGCTAATAAAAGTCGAGCTACGTATTCGAACTGAGTAACTTTTGCTCAAACAAATTATTTTGTGTTAGAATATTCATAAATATTCATAGAAATTAAATTTAAAATTCAATCATTAGTAAGTCGATATAATGATGCGCAAATATCCCAGCTAACCTTGTAACAACTTGCTCTAAATTCAGAGCCAAAGCAACAAACACCTTTAACTAGAGTCCCTAGCTTATATACTACTATCTAAAGAAACATTTGCTATACCATAGAAATATTGAATCAAGATGTTCTAAAATTCGTCTAATTTTTGGACTTTGCCATAAACATAAGCATAAATCATTACCAATAATATTGCCATGTGCCATAAGCTTCGGTATCCTCACCACCACGTTCAACTCACATGTATATACTTGCAGCACATAGTAGTATTTTCCTTCTTAACTTCTTCCTCATACCCCGCCCTTTATGCTTATGGAGTAAGTCATATGATAAATATTGCTACTCTACGTTTCTGACATAAAAAAAGATTTTTAATTATACTAACTTTAATTACAACAATTAACGCATTAATTACAAGCCATGCACTTGTGATCTACTACTCCTTAGAGCCTCCCTCAATAAGTACCTCCAACTTCCTCCTTACTCTCCATTGGCGCCTAAAACCCTATTTGCATTTCCCCAAAATATTTCCTTCTTCAACTGTGTCACTATCTCTTTTTCTTCTTCTCTCTCTGTTCACACGGATATAAGGGAGAAAAAATGGCTATAATTTGGACGCTTTGCATTGCTAGTCTTCTATCTTTTTTGACGGCCGCTAATGCAAAGGTCCCCGGTGTTTACACCGGTGGACCTTGGGAGAGCGCCCATGCTACATTCTACGGCGGTGCTGATGCCTCTGGCACCATGGGTACGTATCTGTAATTATTTTTTAGGTGACCTGATTTACACAGTACATAAAAGTAGTTAAATTTTCTTTCCTGAACAGGTGGTGCGTGTGGGTACGGGAATTTATACAGCGCAGGATATGGAGTGAACAATGCAGCATTAAGCACTGCGCTCTTCAACAATGGGCTAAGCTGCGGTGCTTGCTTTGAGATAAGGTGCACCGATCCGAAATGGTGCACCCCTGGGAACCCGTCCATATTTGTAACGGGGACAAACTTTTGTCCACCAAACTATGCTTTGCCAAATGATAATGGAGGGTGGTGCAACCCACCTCGTCCTCATTTCGATCTTGCCGAGCCTATGTTCCTTAAATTTGCTCAGTACCGTGCCGGTATCGTCCCCGTAACTTATCGTCGGTAAGTTGCACTATCGTTCCTAAATATGTTACAATAATCCTTCTGTTTCAATTTAGGATGAGGTAGTTGACTCGGCACGAAATTTAAGAAAAATGAAGAAGACTTTTGAAACTTGTCGTATTAAGCTTTGTGGGATCATGATAGTTCTGTGGTTATAAAAACTTATCATTAATGGTAAAATGAATAAAATAAAGAGTTCAAAGTTAAATTATTTTCAAATTTAAAGATGTGTCATTTATTTTGGAACAAATTAAAAACTTATTGTTTCAAACATGTCCATGTGGTTACAAGCTAATGTTATTATGCGTACAACATGAGATTCAAGTTAAACAGTTTTCAAATTTAGAAAGATGTCATTGTCCTTAACATAAGAAAATAGTACGCTTTTATCATAATAAATTCTTCTATCTTGAAGATTTCTTTTTGTATATATGTAATGCAATTTGTTAAGGGTTTTCCTATCGTTTAACTAACCATAGCTAACTGGATATTGTTTTGGTGTTAAGCTGCTTGTTCCCCCTCTTACGTTTAGTAGCTTTCCATTTTTGAGGAAATGACTACTTTAATGTCATCTTACGTACATAGTGTTGGTTGGCCCACAAAAGACTAAATAGGATAACAGTATAGTGGTATTATTTAAACATTATAAATTCACACCTCGTTATAGTTTTGTCACTTCCACATGCATGCTACATCTACATCTTGCAGGTAATTAAATTTGTCCAATAAATAGACGCGGTTTTGGTACGATTAATCTGATGCGTTTTTCTTGTATAACATTATTCAATTAGTTGTAGACTTGTAGTCAATTAGTGGTTGCTTTCACGGCTCAAACTCATGATCTATAGGTCGCATGAAGACAATTTTACTATTGCTTCAAGTTGTCTCCATCGAGCTCGAATATATATTTTTTTTGCTCTTAATGTTGCATAAAAATTGAGCATTTGTATATAAAATTCTCCACTAAAAATTTTCCTAATTATTTTGGTCAAAATAACAGGGTCCCATGCAAAAAATCAGGAGGAATTAGATTCACAATCAATGGTTTTAGTTACTTCAACATGGTAATAGTTACCAACGTGGCAGGTGCAGGTGACATTCAGAAAGTTTTCGTCAAAGGTACAAACACAAAATGGATGGCTATGAGTCGTAATTGGGGCCAAAACTGGCAATCCAATGCTCAGCTTGTTGGTCAAGCTCTCTCCTTTAAAGTCAAAGCCAGTGACCATCGCTATGTCACCACATACAACGTGGCACCATCTAATTGGCAGTTCGGTCAGACTTATGAGGCCAAAAATTTCCGAGTTTAACTTCAAATATTGATCCCAAAACTATCACTTACAAAAAAAAAAAAAAAAAAAACTTTTCTTTATTTTCATATACCAAGTATACCATTTTCTCCACCTTCAGTTTTTCTCCTTTTTAATGGGAAAGATTTTAGGTAATATGGGCAAGTAGTTTCGTTTTACATTTTAGTGATGATGTGTAAAAGAAATCTAATTTAGTCCGCGTGCCAAACGATCAGAAGGTGAAATGGGAAGGTTTATAAAGAGGCTGATGCGACTGCAAAAGGATCAAAATTAGGACAAAAATGTAGCCCGCAGCTCTATTATATTTGCAATTATCGCTAATAACTTATATGTATTGAGAATTATATATTGTCTATGAATATGAATATCACAAATTGTCGCTTTTAGTATTTTGCAAGCTCAAATTCCTTATCCATTATGTCATATGTTTGGTACATTTATAATTAATACTAATCATTTTAATAGCCTAGTTGGCCAAACTTCTAAAATCTGCTTATTTTAAGAAGAGTTTTTTTCAAAAGTACTTATCAAAAAAGTACTTTGGTGAAAATCGGTTTGTGTTTGACTAATTAATTTAAAAAGCACTTTTGAGCAGTGATTAGTGTTTGCCCAAACTTTTGAAAACTACTTTTGAGTGTATTTTTCTCAAAATTGCTTGCTTCCGCTTCTCCTCTAAGTCACTTTTTTCTTTCTAAAAGCTTGGCCAAACCCCCCACGTTTTGGCAAAAAGCACTTTGACCCCCAAAAAAAAAAATTGGCCAATAAGGCTGCAAGTACCAACAATTCTTCCATTCAAAAGGTGCTAAATTCTGTTGGAATTTTTTAGTATTGATTTAATACTCCTTTTCCTGTTATACCGTTTACTGTAACCCTTCATCTGCATTTCATAAGGACCTCGATACAAAATACAAGAGGAATTAAATAACAAGGTTTTAAACAAGAAACTAACATTGTAGCTAAAGTTGTCTCCATATGACCTATAGGTCACATGTTCAAGTCGTGGAATCTGCCATTAATGCCGGCACCAGGGTAGGCTGCCTAATCACACTCATTGGGGTGCAGCCCTTCCCCGGACCTGCGTGAACGCAGCATGCTTCGCACACTGGGCTGCCCTTTTTACCAACATCGTAGCTAAGCTTCGAATAAACTAAACACCTAGAATCTTTGATTCTCCAGCTCTGTCTCAAGGTTCCCAGCTGAGTAACATACACTACACAAATAAGAGTAACCGATTCTCGGAATTTACAGCAAATATTGTACCTCCAAGGAAAAACAAATACTGCTTGCAATGCCTCCTACAGCTAGCTCCTCATAAATCTATAGTTCAACCACCATACCAAAAAAGAGTAAAGATTGCTGTACATATATATTAGTGGAAGGCATTTTCTTAGTCATATGCCAGTTCTTGAACTAAAGAATGCTAGTAACTAGCATACCAAGAACTTCATTTTCCTTCTTTTATGCGGAAAGAAGTGAAGGTGTAGGTCTTGGATACTTTGTCTTTCCCGGGGTCTCTTCTGCACCGCTTCTGCAGGTTTTCTTTAGCGCAAAACTTGATTGGCTAAGCTGATTAACATGTCGGACTTTTTTATCATTTTTCGCTACATCATTGGACTCCTGAAGCTGTTCTAGAGCTGTTACCACTTCATCCATTGTTGGCCTCGACTTGGGGTCCATCGACAGGCATTGAACAGCTAGGTTAGCAACCTTTATGGCACGATTGAGTAAATATTGTCCTTCAAGACGGCTGTCAAGAACACGGAAAACTCTACGTTTGTTGGTCAAATAAGGTTTTGCCCACTCAACAAGATTATGTTCCCCCGTTGGTCGATTCTTGTCTATTGCTTTCTTACCGGACAGAATTTCTAACAGAACTACCCCAAAGCTGTATACATCGCTCTTGGCAGTAAGATGGCCTTCCAAACAAAGAGAAGCATGAAACTTAGAAATTGGTTATCATTATAAAAATTAATTTTTTTGCTTTTCAAAGCATGAATATTTCTATACACATTTATGACGTGAAACAAAATACAAGTGTTGCTCATTCGATTTAAATAAATTTTAATTTTAAATAAAAAGTTCATCCACTCTAATACTCTCATCAATTCAGATGAACTCTGAATCACGATTAAAAAAAATAGGATGACACGAGTAGATGAGAATGTACCCATGAAGTTTATCGACTGTAAACTGAGCTGCGTAAAAGAAACTAACAGTAACATAAGATGGTAAGCCTGAAATGAAATTGTAAAGCATGGAGACCAACCTGTGGATAGATACTCAGGAGCAGCATATCCATAAGTTCCCATAACCCTAGTAGATACATGGCTCTGATCACCTGTCGGACCATCTCTGGCCAACCCAAAATCAGAAAGCTTGGCATTGTAGTCCTGTCGATGTAAAGCGTAAAATTGAGTGCAACAAACAAGTATCTAAAAACATGGAAGAGGCTTCGACGCCACCCTTGCTGTAAGAGGGCAGACAGTGTAAAGTGACCCTTTGAAATGATATTCACATACCGAGTCGAGCAGAATATTAGAGGTCTTGAAGTCTCTATAGATAACTTTTGTTTCAGCATTATGAAGAAATGCAAGGCCCCTTGCAGCACCAAGCGCAACTTTCATACGAAGGCTCCAAGAAAGTGGTTGGTAGTATGAACCTCCTGAGTCAAATAAAAATCCTCATATGATCTAGGATTCCACAGGCTTGTTCAGATGAACGTTAAGTAATTACACACGTAGAAGTATATAAAACAGAAGCAGAACTCACTCCTAAATAGATGATTCTCCATGCTACCCTTAGGCATGAACTCATAGACCAAGAGCCTGTGATCCTCCTCTAAGCAATAACCGATCAATTTAACAAGATTTGGATGATGTAGTTGTCCTAGATAATTAATCTCAGCCTGCAAATTTGTAAGGTCGAGACATAACGTATCTTGCTTTTATAAGTAGCAGTAGTTTGTAGCAAAATGAGAACTAGGACTGTACTAGACGCAATCAAGTAATCCTGTTCATCACGATTTTATTGATCAGATTACTTTTTTCCGTGATCTATATATGGCTTATCTTTCAAAGTCCAGAAACAAATATATTTAATTGAAAAGATTTAGTCCATATGCTGAGCAACTCGAAGTAGAAGAATCGACTCACCAGCCATTCCCTGTGGCCCTGCCACCCTTCTTGGTTTAACTTTTTGACAGCTATCACAATCCCAGTGCCAGGCTTTGATGCTGCAAGAGTATGCTCATCGACCCACCCCTTGAATACTGAACCGAAACCTCCTTCTCCTACTACACTATCAGGACGGAAGTTTCTAGTAGCTGCTCGGAGTTCACTGAAAGTGTAGCTCCTCAAATTGGAGGATTGCAAGATCTCACCCTCGCTACGAGGAGTTGGGGGTATGGAAGCTGACGAGCGCTTGCTATTCGAATTACTAGTCTCGGTACCATTTCCACTGGAATTTCTTGAATCCAACCCTAAAGGATGACATTGATATTACAATCAATAGACAGAAGAAAATGAAATGAAGATACACATCCAACAACAACAACAACTACCCAGTAAAATCCCACAAAGTGGGGTATGGGGAGGGTAATGTGTACGCAGACCTTACCCCTACCCCGATAGGGCAGAGAGGTTGTTACCAATAAACCCTCAGGTCAAGAAGACGAAAATAAAAACAAGAAAAGACAATTCATTAGTAACTTAAGCAAAAACCGTAGAAATAGTAACAGAAGCATAAAAACTAAAAGATAAAAGACATGCAATAACAGTAGCCAGTATCTAAGGCCCGGGGGTAAGATACACCTCCATAGAAACCAATTACTACTAATCTTCATACAACCCAAGAAAATTCCCATACATAAAAAAGGAAACATATTCAAAGATAGTATTACTGCTCTTTGAAGCAAATAAAATGTAACCTACTTTGCAATTTCCCCCCCACCCCACCCCCACCCTTTTTTTTTGGTAACAAGTATCCTCTGCAGCTCTAGGGCATTTTTCTTTCTCCTAGTCTTTCTTTCCTTTTTAAAGTTCTTTGATTTTTGAAACAAGCAAAGACTTTAACTACCAAATCACTCATTCATATCAAACACTTTGCATCCGTAGAATAAAGTGGTAACAGTACTAGAACTAAATTATCAACAACAAAAAAAGAGAATAAAATGGAGATCAGAAACAAGTTGCCAATGCCAAAAGAGGACTTAAAAATGAAGCCAAGAAAGCAAACTACTTTAAAAAATGAATTATATAAAAAGATAGTGAACTTATACCAGATGCAGCAGTATAAAATGTGGTCTCAGTCTTGATTTGGTAGCTCAGACAAATCCCCATTAGAGCAAGAACACCAAAAAAAGATGCAATTTTTAGCTCCACTAGCTACAAAACAAATAGCAAAAACTCAAGTTTTCATCATTATATGCACACAGATAATTCTAGTTTGCTACTTCAATACAAACCCCACAAAGCCCGTGAAGCCAGATCTAATGTGAAACCAAGAATCTTCCTCTTTCTCTACATCTAAAAAATGACAACAAAAAATTTGGAGATAAAAATTGAAACTTTCTACTGAACTAGGCTGTAATTGTTCCACCCCACTTGGCTATATGAAAAGAAGAAAGTTGGAAATAAAAGTACATGAGGGCAAAAGGGGTTTTTATTTCTTTCTTGATTTTCTTTTTTGTACCTTTATTGTGATGAAACAGCCATAGTCATAGATAGTTGACTTGCCTTTTAGCTTCTTTGTCTTTTACTAGTCAGTTCAGAGTGCCAAGAACAAGCAACCAAAAGATACTGAAAAACTAAACATGGGATTTTACGAGTTGATCCATTAATAGTCAAGCAGAAGACTGTTAATAGCTGAACTTAGTTTCAACATTATATCGTGTGTCTGACATGTTTGGTATGTCGGTCAGTAGTCATATTTAGGATTTGATCACATAATATTTGGCTTTAGCTTTAATGTTAGTTTAATTTACGGTAGACGACGTGGACGTGCCGCCTATGCATTCCCGATGTTTCTCCGATGAGCTATTAGTGTCAGGGCGATTATAGGTCCGCCCACGTATGGGAGGGAGAGTTACTGGCCCAGACTCTCCGCGCCAGGAAAGTGGACGACATTTGGGATTTTCTAAAGGACATATATCTCCATCCCCGCGTAGTCCAGCGTTTGCGGGATACGAGCTTCTACAAGATTTTGGAGATTGGGCGACTGCAGCTCGATTGGTCTTTGGTCACGGCCCTGATAGAGCGGTGGCGACCGGAGACGCACACATTCCACCTGCCCATTGGCGAGGCCACCATCACGCTGCAGGATGTGGAGGTTTTATATGTTGGGATTTTAAGTATTTAATGATATATTAATGCTTAAAATGGGTGAATGGGAAAT
>ML296386.1:0-10759 GCA_005239495.1 Nicotiana undulata
CCACTCATTTCAAGTCCGTTTTACACCAAATTTCACAGATAAGTCACGTAACATATAATAAACATGTTCCGGGCTCCGAAACCATAATGCGGTCCCGGCAACACGGTTTTTACATAATTATTCATTTTCAATGTCCTTTATTATTTTCAGAAAACAATTTTCTTTAAAAATTCATTTCTCGGGCTTGGGACCTCGGAATTCAATTCCGAGCATATTCCCGAGTCCCATATTTTCCTACGAACCCTCCGGGACCGTCAAATCACGGGTCCGGGTCCGTTTACCAAAAATGTTGACCAAAGTCAACTATATTCATTCATTAATTATCAAAACTCATTTTTCATCAACTTTTCACATAATAGCTTCCCGGCTACACGCCTGGGCCACGCACGCATAACGAGGTGAGACTAACGGAGGCTCTCAGAGCCTCGAAACACATATAAGGCTTAAATTATGTAAGATGACCTTTTGGGTCATCACATTACTGATCAATGAATTTCGTTTTTGTGACTTATGGTGATCTGAATTCATAACTGCCTTGTTGGAGTATGTTAGGAATTAGTCCTTATAAATTTATAACTTGTTAGTTCCAAAATAGTTATTGTTTCTGTGTGTGATTCTATCCCTAAGTATGATCCCCAGTCCTGTTCTGCACTCTTCTTAATCCTAATTCCTTGATGGCTGAAAGCCACAGTAATCTGAGTACTGTACTTGGCCTTCTTGGTGTGAGCACTGCTCAGGGTTCTTATGAGATCCTCGTGAACTCTGACACATCAGGATTTGGTCCATAATTTGCCTTGAATTGGTTCAGATCTTTTTATTCTAGTGTGAACACTGCCTAGGGTTCGTGAAGCCCTTGGAAACTCTGACACAGTAGAGGATTGGGCTTGGTATGCTTGTGCTTAAGACATAAGTGAGTTAGTCACTGTCGGGCTCTATGAACAGTGTCTTTTGGAGATATTCTTGATTGAAAGGCCTAGCCTATCTAGATATATTTGGGCGTGCTGTAGGCTCTCTATAGTCTATACATTTTTGTAATTTATTTATTTGATTCAGGTCTATAATAATTATTTTGTAACAACAATTGGGGGTGATAATACAATTGGGAAATGGGTTTATTTGATACTCCATGAGTAGATAACCTGCCTATAGCTCTCTTTACTATTATATGATGGATTTATTTTATACTCCGTGGGTAGATAACCTGCCTATATGTCTCTTTGCTATTATATGTTAGATAACATGCCTATATGTTTTACTTTGCTATATCGTTAGATGACCTGCCTACAGGTGTTGTTTTAGACTTCAATACTACACAATAATATAAGTTAATTGTGCAGTACCCAATTTTCGAGTGCTGTCAAATAAGAAGAACCTGGTTCTTCTTGGTGTACTACTTTCTACTGTTGCGGAATAATAAAGCAGTAAAGTAAAGACACAGAGATTTTTACGTGGAAAACACCTGGCTCAAAAGGTGAAAAAACCACGACCTACTCCTCAGTAGGATTTGCTCAAACACTTCACTAAAAACTCTGAGCCAAACGGACTTACAAAATAAACTCTTTTGTAATCCTAGGACTAACTCTAATCCTCTTTGTATCAACTAGCCTCTAGCTAATTTCTACAGATTTCAAGCTAACTCTAACTTGAACAATGTGTACCTATTACAATTGCTTCTATGAAAGCTGAAAAGATACAATGTTAAAATTCCTACTACACATCAACTAGACTCAACACACAGACGATGAAATTGTTTCTTTTAATTGAATTGCAGCCTTTGCACAATACTTCTGCTTGCAAAATATCCTGTGAACTTTTCTTTTCAGAACTTGATTCACTTTTGTCTTTGTGCGTCGTACATTTCAGCAGTAATACATTGAGTATTTATAGAGTCAGTTGTTGAGTACATGGTTCAATTCTGATCCAAATCTACCTGGGTATACGAGTTCGACTATGACTCAACTTCCTTCTCTATTTCTGTCCTTGCTGAAATCAACTTCAATCTTCTTTATCAGTTTGCAACCTTTTCGTATTAGGAGACATCCTTTTAGCTCTTTGATACTCAGCAATCACTGATATCTCCTATGCATGAACAATTCTTGTGCCAACTGTTCCGTTCAGATGTGTGTGCTCTGATGGACCTGGTTCAACGTGTCAATCTTTAAAACCCATTCAGTGACATGGGCCTACAAATTCCCCTTTTTTGATGATGACAAACTCTGTGCTTTTATCTTGTATACACTTTTAAGTACTAATCATTGAGAACCGGGTTCATTAGGTTATAAATATCACTTTTTGAAAAAACAAACACAACACCAGCACACATCTTTCCCCTTTTGGCATCATCGAAAAGTTGCAAAGTGATACTCATGGCCAAATTTAGGCAACTGTAGGTGCAAGCATGATTAATCAACACAAGAAACCAATAATGTAAGCTAAATTAAAAATTGAGACAATTTTTAAAATCAGCAAACTTCATTGATTTAATACTGAACATCAAATACCAACAGATTAAAGAAAAAATGATCAAAACATGAGCAAAACAGAAAAAAGCTGAAACCACAAAAGCTAGACACTGTCCCAAACTGAGCACTTGAAAGATAACTGGGAAGCACTGGATAGACCTAAGGCTGGGAGGGTGCATATGAGGTTGGGTTCTTGGTTTGAAGGAGGGACATCATTTGGTGTAGAATACCTTCGTTTTTCTCCTTCTCCTTTGCAAGTTCTTCTTTTAGAGCATCACGCTCAGCTTCCACCTCAATTAAGCGAGATTTCAATCGAAGGATCTCCAAATCCTTTAACTTGCTTTCCTGCACTAAGATTCAGACCTTGCTATTTACTGGTTGCTTCCAAGATGAACCAGGTTCATCTGCCGGAGCAATGACAAGATAATCACAAGACATCAGTGTGTCCTTCCCAAAAAATCTTTTGCCATAGCCATCTCAACCTTCTTCGCAGGAACTCCAAAGTGAGTTAGAACTGCAGTCAGAATAAAGCCATAGGGGATTGCATGAGCTTTAGTACCATTCACCACTCTGTCCAAGAGCTGGATTATGAATGATGGCCAATTTATCTGCTTGCCTCTGTACAGACACTCCATGAGGGTCAAATCCATGTAATTAGCAATGTGTCTTCGTTCTTGTCTGGGCAGCAAGAATTTGATCACAAATTCAAAGAAAAGCTTATTCTCAGGCTTCATCTTATTCTTGCACACAACCTTGGGTTCAAGCTCCTTCTCATTGTCGCGGAAGAATCTCGTCATACTGAGTGCTGAGGACATTCCAACTAAACAAGGCCATCTCTGCCTTGTGTATTCTTCATACCCCTCAGCAGGAATATCTAGAATCACACCCAGTTCTTGTGATGACCCAAAAGGTCATCCTAAGTAATTCTAGCTAAATCTATATTCCGAGGCCTCAAAAGCCTCCGTTAATCTCACCTCGATATGCATGCGCAGCCCGGTCATGTAGCCGGGAATCTTCTATGTGAAAATTTGATAAAAATGGAACTTTGAATTGAATAATTGAATAAAGTTCACTTTAGTCAACATTCTTGGTAAACAGACCCGTACCCGTGATGTGATGGTCCCGAAGGGTCCATAGGAAAATATGAGAGTTGGGCGTATGCCCGGAAGCGAATTCCGAGGTCCCAAGCCCGAGAAATGAATTTTTGAAGAAAATTGTTATGTGAAAATAAAGGATTTTGAAAATGAATTATTATGTGAAAACCGTGTTACGGGGCCCGTATTATGGTTTCGAAGCCCGGAACATGTTTATTATATGTTATGTGACTTATCTGTGAAATTTGGTGTAAAACGGACTTGAAATGACGTGATTCAGATTAAAATCGGATAAGTTAAGCTTTATGAAGTTTTAATAAATTTCTATGAGTTTGAGGTTAAATTTGTTGATTTTGATGATATTTTTGTTGATTTAAAAGATTGAATAAGTCCGTAGGATGTATTGGCAGACGTGTGTGTTTTTTATTTTGAGACCCGAGGGCTCGGGTGAGTTTCGGGTAGCTAAGGGATGTGAAATGCATGAAAAATCTGGTGTTTTGATAATTTGCTGGTGTCTGGTGTAATACCCTTCGCGAACGCGGCCAAGGGCTCGCGAACGCGAAGGGTAATTATTGTGGCCTGGGATTTTACTCTACGCGAGCGCGTAGAGGGAGACGCGAACGCGGAGCACTGAACAGTGCTTCTACGCGAACGCGTCCCCAGGGGTGCGAACGCGTAGGTTTATTCTTCGCAAACGCGGGCGTAGGATCGCGAACGCGGAAGCCTAGGAAGTTAGACCTTCGCGAACGCGGCCCTGGCTCCACGAACGCATAGGTCCCAGCTGCCAACCCTTCGCGAACGCGTAGGTCCCAACTGCCAACCCTTCGCATACGCGGCCAGTGGCCCGCGAATGCGAAGGGCAATTTTGCCCAGTGATTTTAATAACCCAAAACAGAAACATTACGGGATTTAACCCACTTCTTCTCAAACCTCTTCTTTCCCACTTCCCCTTAGGCGATTTTGACGATTTCCATCACCATAACTCCATAGGTAAGTGATTCCAACTGTGTTTTCTTCCATTTATCTTCAACAACCACTAGAATCTAGGCCTGAAAACATGGAAATTAAGTAGAAATTAGGGATTTTGGGTAGAGTTAGGTTTTTTGGAAATTTGGGGGATTCAACCTCAATTTGGGGTCGGATCTTAAAGCTAATTACATATTTGAACTCGTGGGGTAATGGGTGAACGGGTTTTGGTCCAAACCTCGAGTTTAGACCAAGCAGGCCCGGGTTCGAATTTTGGAAATTTTGAAAGAATGGTACGAATTTTGTATTTAGGCTATGGGATGGTGTTATTGAGTTATTATTGATATATTTAAGTTAATTATGGCTAGATATTGTTGTTCCGGAGTTGAATTCAAAAGGAAAGGCGGTCTTAGAGGGTTGATTGCTATACTTTGGACCGAGGTAAGTGTCTTGCCTAATTTTGGTGAGGGAATATGTATTAATTGCTATGTGCTAAGTGATTAACATGTTCATTGCATAGGTCAGGTGACGAGTACCTATGCAATGTGTGTCAAGCATGCCCGTGAGTCTATTTGATAGAAATTGCAGTATTTCTTCCATGTTTAGCATATCATGAGATTGTCTTTACTTGCTAATTTATTCTTGATTGAAAGTATTGGCTGTTGAATTTGAGGAGTGTTGATACGAATGATAATACAAGTGTAGAGTACGCGATTGAGGTAATTGGTTATAGCTGAGACCCTTGCCGGGCATTTCTTGAGCTACTAATTGATGTTTTTCCCTTGCCGGGTGTTTTGAACTGCTTATTTCCACTATGTTGTACTCCTTGCCGTTACATCTGTTATTGTTTGGTGAGGAAGAGTGTAAATCACAAAGGGTGATGTTGTTCCATGATATTTGATTACATTGCATAGTGAGGAAGAGTGTAAAGCATGAAGGGTGATGCCGTGCCATGATATTTGATTACATTGCATAGTGAGAAAGAGTGTAAAGTACGAAGGGTGATGTCGTTCCATGATTCATATTGATTATAAGCACGAAGGTAAATGCAGTGCCATGACTTTTATTGATTATAAGCACGAAGGTTAATGTCGTGCCATGATATTGATTACATTGCTTGGTGAGGAAGAGAGTAAAAGCACGAAGGGCGATGTCGTGCCATTGTTTACTTTTTTTATACTTATACTTGCTTCGTGGGCTATTGTGTTAGATTGCCTCCCTTGTTTACTTCTATCTATCAATTAGACTGCTTCACTTCACTTGTTTCCCCTTTAGTGCTCCCGTATCCCTTACTTGTTTGCTTATCTCTTGTCTCGTATTATCCTTGTTACCTGCTGTAGAATAGGACAGGTTATCGTTATTGTCAAGTCTAGCCTCGTCACTACTTCGGCCGAGGTTAGGCTCGGCACTTACTCAGTACATGGGGCCGGTTGTACTGATACTACACTGCACTTCTTTATGTTGTGCAGATCCCGCTGCCGAACCCCGTGGACCGCTCTGAGGGAGTCGCCTTCAGTCCATATTGAGCTTCAAGGTATACCACTGGAGTTCGTGGACCCTGGCGTCTGTTCGGCTATTGTGTCCTATTGTCTTACTTCTCTTTCAGTTATAAAGACAATACTATATTTCCTTTCAGACTTGTATTTAGTATTCTTATAGCTAGTCCGTGAGGTTGTGACACCCCGATTTTGGGATTTTGCGATATTGTTATCTTTATCGTTTCATTATGCGTTTCGAAATATCTTTCTTTTCTGCTGTAACACTTCGAAGTGATTTGGGATATTTTGGTAAAGGTTGAAAGTTAATGATTCAGGACATTTCAGTACAGGTTTGAAGGCTAATGGCTTGTATTACTGTTAAGTTGTTTTTATAAATGTCAAGTGTTCTGAACGTTGGTTTGTCTAGTGGGTTCAATGTTAGACGCAGTCACGGTCCGAAAGGTGGGATTTCGGGTCCTGACAAGTTGGTATCAGAGCTCAAGGTTGGTTAGGTCTCACAACTCACTGACAACCATGGTAGAGTCTGAGGGATCGGTACGAAGACGTGTGATGACCCAAAAGGTCATCCTAAGTAATTCTAGCTAAAAGGTCCATTTGAGATTTTGGATCGGTATGGGATTATATTATTAAGTCTTTATTGATATTATTGAATTAATTATGCATAGATAACGTTGTTTCGGAGTCAGATTATAAAGGAAAGGCGGTCTCAGAGGGTTGATTGCCATACTTTGGACCGAGGTAAGTGTCTTGCCTAACTTTGGTGAGGGAATATGTATTATTTGCTATGTGCTAAGTGAATATCATGTTCATTGCATAGGTGAGGTGACGAGTACCTATGCAATGTGTGTCAAGCATGCCCGTGAGTCTACTTTGATAGAAATTGCAGGGTTTCTTCCATGTTTAGTATATCATGAGATTGTCTTTACTTGGTAATTCATTATTGATTGAAAGTATTGGCTATTGAGTTTGAGAAGTATTGATACGAATGATAACACAAGCGTAGAGTACGGGATTGAGGTAATTGGTTATAGCTGAGACCCTTGCCGGGCATTTATTGAGTTACCAAATTGATGTTTTCCCCGTGCTAGGTGTTATGAACTGCTTATTTCCTCTATGTTGTACTCCTTGCCATTTATCTATTATTGTTTGGTGAGGAAGAGTGTAAAGCACGAAGGGTGATGCTGTGCCACGATTCATATTTATTATAAACACGAAGGTTAATGCCGTGTTGATAATTTATTGTTTATCGCACGAGGGGACATGCCGTCCCGATTGTTTGTTATTTATCACACGAGGGGACATGCCGTGTTGATCGTTTATTGTTTATCGCACGAGGGGACATGCCGTGCCAATTGTTTGTTATTTATCACACGTGGGGACATGCCGTGTTGATCGTTTATTGTTTATCGCACGAGGGGACATGTCGTGACGATTGTTTGTTATTTATCACACGAGGGGACATGCCGTGTTGATCGTTATTGTTTATCACACGAGGGGACATGCCGTGCCGATTGTTTTTCATTGATTATACCATGTTTTGAATAGTGAGGAAGAGGGTAAAAGCACGAAGGGTGATTCCGTGCCATTAATTACATTCCTGGTATTTGAACTTGTCTTTACTTGGTACTTTCTGTTAAACTGCTTCTTATCTGTTTTCTTATGATCAATATACTGTCATATCTCACTAGTGACCCCCCNGACACTTACTCAGTACATGGGGTCGGTTGTACTGATGCTACACCTGCACTTCTTTATGTTGTGCAGATCCCACAACCGGACCCAGTGGACATCGTTAGAGGGAGTATCCTTCAGTCCACCTTAGAGATTTCAAGGCAGACCCGCAGACGTTCGTGGGCCTTGACGTCTCCTCTATTCCTTTTTCTTCCTTCCTGTCTTTCTTATTTATTTTTAAAGACAGTTGTATACAGTTATTGTTCAGCCCTTGGTTGTAGTAATGTTTTAGTATGTTCGTGAGTTAGTGACTCCAGATTCGGGGATTGTTACAACGTATGGTATTGTTCAGACCATTTAGTTCTGTTTTTATTTATTTTCGCTGCTAAATCGTGAACATTTGTTTTTGGTTAATTCGGTTAATTGGGTGTTATCATGTTAGTTTAACTGCTCACGTTGGCTTTTTTAGCAGGTTCAACGTTTGACGCAGTCATGGCCCGAAGGTGGGATTTTTGGGTCGTGACAAGTTGGTAGCAGAGCTCTAGGTTGCTTAGGTCTCACAACTTACGGACAACCTTGGTAAAGTCCGAGGGATCGGTACGGAGACGTCTGTATTTATCCCCCAGAGGCTGCTAAGTTAGGATACTCCTCTTCTCTTCATACTCTGTCGTGCGTAGTATATTTTGGTATATTGATTGAGTTTCTATTCTATTCTCTCGCAGATGGCGAGGACGCGTGCTTCCCTTGGTTGCGCTCAGTAGCCCGACACTCCTGCTACAGCTCCTACGAGGGGTCGAGGTCGAGGACGAGGCCGTGCTAGAGGCCGAGGCTGGGGAAGGGCTCAGCCTAGAGCAGCAACCCTAGTGGGTGACCCTCAGGTCGAGTCTGACGAGGAGGTCCCAGTTGCGGCAGTCCCAGTTGGACCAGCGCAGGTCCCAGAGGGGTTCATAGCTACCCCAGTGCTTCAGAATGCTCTAGTCCGCTTGGTGGGACTTATGGAGAGTATAGCACAAGCACGACTTCTTCCTACTGCACCAGCCGTCTCTCAGGCTGGGGGAGGGACCCAGACTCCTGCCACCCGTACGCTAGAGCAGCTAACTCAACAGTTTCAGACTCCGGCACAACAGCCAACCGGATTAGTTCAGCCTGGTTTAGCAGCACCAATAGCGGAGGGGACTGACAAGAGACCCTGTCACTTCGGGAGATTCAGTGGAACCTCATCTGGAGGCGGAGGCTCCTTTGGCAGAGGTCACCCTCCCCGACCTTTTCAGTCGACACTTCAGGTATTTCCCCATGCACCGCCAGCCCATGTTAGTGCACGACCAGCATCTATCAGCGCGCAGCTGCTTCAGAGTTACCAGGATAGGTAATAGGGTCGTTAGGGCCAGTTCCCGAGTCCTCAACCGCAGCAGCAGAGATCTTGTCATAATTGTGGTATGCCGGGGCACATTGTCAAATATTGTCCCCGAGTCTCTAGTGGTCCCCAATATCAGGGACCCCGCGCTATGGGTCCCGTAGCAGGCACACCCCCACCCTCTCAACTAGCTAGGGGTGGTGGCCATGGTGCCAGAGGTGGTGGTCAGGTTCATAGAGGTGGAGCACAGGCCGCGAGGGGTAGAGGCCAGGTTGCAGCAGTTAGACCCAGGGATGTTCAGATCAGAGGGGCTCAGCCCCGGTGTTATGCTTTTCCTGCTTGTCCTGATGCAGAGGCTTCTGATGCAGTTATTACAGGTACGGTTTCAGTTTCCAGCCGAGAGGTTTGGTGTTATTTGATCCGGGATCAACATTCTCCTATGTGTCTTCATATTTTGCCCCTTATTGAGTATGCCTCGTGATTCTCTGAGTACTGCTGTACATGTGTCTATGCCGGTGGGTGATTCTATAGTGGTAGATCGAGTCTACCGTGCTTGCATAATAGTTATTGGTGGTCTGGAGACTTAGGTTGATCTTTTGCTTCTTGATATGGTTGACTTTGATGTCATATTGGGCATGGACTGGTTATCTCCCTATCATGCTATCTTGGACTGTCATGCCAAGACAATGACCTTAGCCTTGCCAGAAGTACCTCGTTTAGAGTGGAGAGGGACCCCTAGTCATTCTTCTAGTAGAGCTGTTTCTTATATAAAGGCTCGGCGCATGGTCGAGAAGGGTTGTTCGGCCTATTTGGCCTATGTGCGTGATTCTAGTGCCGAGGTTCGTTCTATCGAGTCCGTGCCCGTGGTTCGCGAGTTTCCAGAGGTATTCCCTGCTGACCCGCCAGGTATGCCACCCGACGGGGATATTGACTTTTGTATTGAGCTAGCTGAGGGCACTCATCCCATTTCCATTCCCCTGTATCGTATGGCTCCGCCCGAGTTGAAGGGATTAAAGGAGCAATTGCAGGATTTGTTTGGTAAAGGCTTCATCAGGCCTAGTGTTTCACCTTGGGGTGCTCCAGTATTGTTCGTGAAGAAGAAAGATGGCTCGATGAGGATGTGTATTGACTACCTGCAGTTGAATAAGGTTACTGTCAAGAACAAGTATCCTTTGCCGAGAATTGATGACTTATTTGATCAACTTCAGGGTGCTACGGTGTTCTCTAAAATAGACTTGAGGTCTGTTTATCATCAGCTGAGGATTAGGGCTTCTGATGTGCCTAAGACAGATTTTCGCACTCGTTATGGGCATTATGAGTTCTTGGTCATGTCGTTCGGGTTGACTAATGCCCCCGCTGCTTTCATGGAGTTGATGAATCGGGTATTCAGGCCTTATTTGGACTCATTTGTCATTGTTTTCATTGATGATACTTTGGTATACTCTCGCAGCCAAGCGGAGCATGAGCAGCAACTTCGAGTCGTCCTCCAGACTCTGAGGGATAGTCAGTTGTATGCAAAGTTTTCTAAGTTTGAGTTCTGGTTGAGTTCTGTGGCATTCTTGGGCCACGTCGTATCGGCAGAGGGCATCCAGGTGGATCTGAAGAAAGTTTCGGCAGTTAGAGATTGGCCTAGGCCCACTTCAGCAGAGATTCGGAGTTTCTTGGGCCTAGCAGGCTATTATCGCCGGTTTGTGGAGGGGTTTTCATCTATAG
>ML296387.1:0-20876 GCA_005239495.1 Nicotiana undulata
TCAGCTAGCCCCATATAGAACCGTTGCCCCAACATCTGGTCAGGAATACCATGATGTGGGCAAATAACCAGCATCCCTTTAAATCTCTCCCATGTCTCTTGTAGCGTTTCCATGGGCTTCTGTCTGAAACTGATTATCTCATCGATCTGTTGTGCTGTCTTGTTGGGTGGATGAAATTTTCCCAAAAATTGCTTGACTAACTCCTCCCATGTAGTAATAGAATTTATTGGGAGTGAATTCAGCCAAGTCTGAGAAACCCCCGTTACCGAGAACGGAAACAATAACAATCTTAGAGCATCTGGGGTAACATTAGGTTGTCGTTGGGTTTTGCATATGGACAGAAAGTTCTTCAAGTGTTGCTGAGGGCCCTCGGCATATGACCCCGAAAATAGCCCCTTATTTTGCAACAGATGCAGCATATTGTTTGTGATCTGAAAAGACTCTACTTCAATCTGGGGGACCACAATCGCGGTTGCCAAGTTATTGGCTGTGGGTTGCGCCCAGTCATATAGTGGTGCCTAAGGTGCATGGGCGCCTGAGGCGCAACATTTCTTGCTACAGGGTTGACCAGCCCATCACCAACAACCTCACCATCAATATTAACTCTGTTGTTCAGTTCTGCCATATCAAATTCTATTGGTTCAATGTTTGTTTGTCGTTTGCTCCTTCGATTGGCTCTGTTCACGACCCTGAAAACTTTTTCGGGGTCTGGTAAAGCTTCAACAACGTCACCAGTTCTCGAAGAGTTCCTAGGCATGCACATGTACCACCGATTCAAAAAACGTTAGAGATTCAATAAATGAGTGAAATCAAAGAAACTTGACTATAATTAAGAATTTTGTATTTTTCTTCAACTATCCTTGATAATACCGTTAGTCCCCGGCAACGGCGCCAAAATTTGATCACGCTCAACTGTGTCTAAGAAAAGACTAAGCGGGCGTTGCAAATATAATCCGGGGTATTATGCCCAGAGTCGAATCCCACAGGGACTTAACGTATCAAAAGAAGCTTGTAAAGTACTAAATTCTTATTAGTCAACCTCCTCAAACTTTATGAATAACAAATGGTGTTGTGATTACTACTACAGCTAACTGAATCTATAAAACTAAGAGTAACTAACAAGCAGTTGTAAACAATTGGAATAAAAGTCTAAGGTAATGGTTTCCCCCGTTGGTTCTTTCCCTAGTTGTATGTTCCTATAGCTTTGATTTGGTTGTCTCTATCAATCATGAACTCTCCAGTTATCGTAAATCTTTCTCAAGCATTTATGACAATTTACTAGACGCACTCTCTCGAGCTACGCTAGCTATATTTACGTTACGGTTCACTTTAGATTGCACCCGAGGTATATTATCTCTAACCCAACCTCTAAACCCTCGGTTATGACTCTCGTCTATACTCCGGGAGTGGTGTTGTTCAACAACTACCTAAATATGCACTCTTTCTCAAGCAGATACATAATAAATAGGAACAACTAGTTGAGGGCCCTTCAACAAACTACAATCAAAACGTAGTTGAACAAATAGAGATTAATAACCAACTCAAAACTATATTAACATGCCAACAAGTTCATCTCCAACGGGTTCCACCAAAACCTTAGATTAAAGTATTTAGCTACTCATAATAATAACAAAAACTACAAAAGAATTCATAGTTAATGGTAAAAGAAGAAAAGAAGGATTGATGCCCAAATTGCCTCCTTGCCTCTTGCCCTTGTTTTGTTGTTTTCTAAACTCTTAAAACTGATTCTCCTCTCTCTTGGGCGAATTCCTTAAGTTTATATAGGGTTTGGGGCTTAAAATCCCGTGTTTTACACTTTAGTCCCTGAAGTTTACGCGTCCTGTCGTGGTCGCACCGCGGTTACGCCATGACCGCGGCCAAACAAGCTCTCTGAACTTTGAGACTGCCTTCCTCCGCTGTTGCACCGCGGCTACGCCCGGACCGCGGCAGGCCTGATTCAACTCTGCTTTTGCTTATTACTTGGTGCATATTGTGGGTATTATTTGATTGGCCTCCTTTTTCCCGTAATTGACTCCAAAAAATATTCCAATGTCCTTTCTTATGATATATCACCTGCAATGCATGAAAAGCACTAATCAGAGCACTTTGTTATCAATATTTACATTTAAAACGATACAGAATGTGGTTCCTTAGGGTCCTAATTATAGTAAAATTCACCTATTATCAACAACCGATCTTATGTACTCAATAAGTAACAAACCTAACCTTAGGTTGAAAGTAGTGACAGGCTTGAAAAACAGTTAGAGTCCAACACCAATAGCCAAAAAAACTCGTAATACTATAATGAAAGCAATACAAGTAATAACTCAAAAGATATTATGTTTAGCTTGTTCATGATTACAGAAAAATAACATGTTTTTCAGGTATAACATTAAAATTCAAATCTTTCACCCGAATCACCCAAATATGAGTATATCAGAAAAACTGCGATTTTTTTCTAAACTTTCAACAACAGATAAGATATTTCATTATTAGATAACATGAGGAAAGTACATCTATATGCCTACATGTCAATATGCATGTCAAGTCATCAATTATCATATACCGTCTAGCACGGGGAATATACATCTCACTGCCTACATGTCAAATCATGAATGTCACAATATCGTGTAGCATGAGGAAAATGAATATCTATGCTCATATTATGCCAAGTATGTATGTCAAATGAATGATTTCATGGTGATATTCCCAGGTGCTCTCATCCTCAACACACTCAAGCTGTCTGACTCATTTGCACACTTCATCACACACACAATCACTCAGCACTATACAGGTGCCTGGCTCATAAGACCCTCACCAAAGCACGTGTCATTGTGCCTGCGCCCACTGCTGGTATGTTAGACTCCAGAGGAGCGGATCCTGCCCAAGCGCTAATTAAAATCCTGTAAGGTCTACTGTAGCGCGCAACCCAATCCATAATAATAATTAAGCCAATAAAGTTTGTTTCTCTCCACAATAATAATAATAGTCACAAAGTCAATCAGGCTTGCTACGGCGTGCAACCCGATCCACAATAACACTTACACCACAACTCTTAAGCCCACCTCCTTCATCAATCTCTCAAGTCTCAGGGTCTCACAATCTCATACCACTCAGTCCAAATAATGATAACATATGAGGTAACAATGAATGATGAATAGATACTGAGATGTGATATGCAAATGAAGAATCATGACAAAGTATACAATTATAGTTAGAGCAGATAAATCAAAATAATAAAAATAGCCTCATTAGGTCTCAACTGAATAAGCACATAGCCTAAGCATGAATTTGCTTAATGATTCTCTAACGTTGGGTTGCTTAGCAATCGAAATGTTAAGCCCCATCACGGTCCCGAAGGTGGGAATTTCAGGTCATGACAAACCCAATAACAATGCATAAGTACTCGTCACCTCACCAATACGTGTTACCCGATATTTTAAATATGTAGCAAACAGACAAACAAGTCATAATCCCTCGAGTCAAGGTTAACCACGACACTTACCTCATTCCGTAATCAATTCAGAGCTCTACCAGGGCCTTTCTTCTAGAATTCGCTTCCAAATCACTCGTATCTAACCACAATCGACTCGATAACGTCAAATAATGCTAAGGGAATCAACTACAATACATAAAGATAGGATTTTTACACTTTTCCACAAGGTAAAAAAAATCAACCCCGGACCCGCTTGGTCAAAATCCGAGGTTTGTACCAAAATCTATTTACGCATTCACCCCAAAACCAATTATGTAATTAGTCTTGAAATCCGACCTCAAATTGAGGTCTAAATCCCGAATTTTCAAAATCCCTCAATTCTTCCTAAATCCCTAGTTTTCTACCATGGAAGAGCAAAGATTAGGGCTAGAAATTAATGGGTGATGTTAGAAATGGAAGAAAATGAGTTAAAGTGTACAAACCTATGATTTAATGTTGAGTTTTCTCTTCAAAATTGCCTCTAGGCCGAGCTCTAATGGAGAGTTTATGAAAAATGGAAGAAATCCCGTTTGGACTTTTTAAAATCACTGGCGTCAGGCCTTCTTCGCATTCGTGAAGAGCCTAACACGATCGCGAAGCACAACGGCTCATAGGCCTACGCGTTCGCGAGTTACTATTCGTGTTCACGATGTTTTGCACCCACCTGCCGCCGCGTCCGCGATCCTAGCTCCGTGTTCGCGAAGAGTAACGGTCGGTTTCCCCTCCTTGGCCCATGCCCTTGCGTGTTCACGAAGGGTAAAACCCCCAACACTCCGCGTTCGCGACCCAACTATCGCGTTCACGATGAAGAAAACCCTCCCCTGTCCCAAATCCCCTTCGCGATCGTGAGAAAGGCTACACGAACGCGAAGCACAACACACCAGATGACAACTGAAACTCAAAAACCAGATATTTTTATAAGTTCAAATTATTCGTAGGCTATCCGAAACTTACCCAAGCCTTCGGGGCTCCAAACCTTATATGCACACAAGTCCAAAAACCTCGTACGAACTCGCTTGCACAACCTAGAACTACAAATCAGACACCAAATCAAATGAAATTTTCAATGAAACTTTAGAATTTCTATTTTAACAACTCGACGTCCGAATCACGTCAAATCACTTCCTTTTTGCACCAAATTTGGAAGACAAGTCATAAATATAGTAATGGATATATACTGAGTGTCGGAACTAAAATACGGATCCGGTGTCAACAAAGCCAAACATCAGTCAAATCTATAAATTCTTTAAATCTTTAAACTTCAAAATTTCAACTAATTGCGATAACTCAAGCTAGGGACCTCTAAATTCGATTTCGGGGATACGCCCAAGTCCTAAATCACGACGCGAACCCGCCAGAACCTTCAAAATATGGTTCCGGGTCCGTTTTCTCAAAACGTTGACCAAAGTCAACTCAAATGGATTTTAAGGCACAAATTCACATTTTAATCAATTTTTCACACAAACACTTTTGGAAAAAAAGGCACGGACTGCGCACGCAAATCGGAAAGACTAAAAGAAGCTATTTGAGGTTACGAAACACAGAATCAAGATTTAGAACTCTAGATGACTTATCGGGTCATCACATACATTCTCATGCAGAGGCCGATCTACGATTTAAACTTTATGGGTTCATATTCACAATTCTGCCACATCTCATCTAATTTATTAGTTCAAAATTTATTATTTGTACATATTTAATGATTGTATAGGCAAAAATATAGGGTATACGCGAAAGCTTTGGGTTCAGTTGAATCCATAGCTTCTACATTGATACGCCTCTGTTTTCATGAACACCAATGTTACGACAGATTTTCTCAAAAAAAACTGATCTTTAAAGCAACCTTAAAGATTAAGAGCCTGTTTGGATTGACTTATTTTAAGTGCTTTTAAGCAAAAAAATAGCTTTTAAGCCACTTTGTAGTGTTTGGATGAAGTAAAAAAATGCCTTTAAATACTTGTTTTTAATTTAAGTTAAAATGACAAAAACAAGCCAAAAGTCAAAAGTTAGAATTCTTAACTTATGGCTTAAAAACTATTTTGATTTAAAAGCCACTTAAAACAAGCTCATCCAAACGGGCTCTAAGTAGTGTCATTATGAAATTAAGAGTGTATTTGTAATGAGTTGAGTAATATATACCAATCAGCATAAAGATTTTTTTACACTATCAAAGTTACTTAAATAATATATATACAATTCAGAAGTGTATAACTCCAGGAAGAGTTAATCTCAGTAAAAGACATTATATTAGACGGAACAAAAAATAAAACTGTTTGTTAGTTAAAACATCGCTTTGAATAACATTGGTTTCATTATTACAGGTAGTGCAAAAGTATTCGTTATATATCGTTGTTGTTGAAAAGTACATGCAATCTATAGTATACTGCGAATTAAAAAAAAAATCATTATCAGACTAAGTCTTTGGGACTCGTCTATTATTCGCCATTAAAAGGTTCATTTTTTAAATCATGAACGGTACTCATAAGATGGCTTTCAACAATGTTTTATGTAGCTTTCAAGGGAACGGTGGTATCATATATATATGTATATTTGTTTTCCTATTGGTTGTGCAGTATTCATTTTCTACTCCGATTAATTTGGATGCGTGTGCGCAAGGCAAGGAGGAAGTGCTTCCTATTAGTTTTTATAAAATTTTCTAGGCTTAAAGTCCGAGATCTCTAACTAAGAATGAAAATATCATATTCGCCCATTATAACCTTTGCAGTGCAAAAATAATATATATAGAGGTCACAAAGGGGTGGGTCGAAATCGGATATGAGCTGGTCGAAAACAAAAAATGCATAAATGGATAAATTATCTCATCAATCCATATTTAATACGGAAAAGAAAATAGGTTAATCAACTAAAAATATGAATATTCATATTATCCATGGCTTCTTGAATTCATAGTTTCTCAAACTTGAGGAACCTCCAATTTGGATCATTGCAAATGTATAAGTTAAACCATTATATCCTCTTTTAAGTGGATAATATTGATCTTATCCATAATAGACTCATTTGTAAAAAAAAATTATTATCTAACCCATTTTTTAGTGAATAATATGGATGAATAATTTTATTTTCGATGGTTGTTATGTATCGTTTACACAGCTACCTGGGAGTCCAAGTCTGATATGCGGAGCCGATATCCCCATCTTTTCAAAGATTCAGGTACCTTTCTATGTTCGTTCGAGGACGAACGTTTGTTTTAGAGGTGGAGAAGTATGATGACCCAAAAGGTCATCCCGTGTATTTTTAGCTAAATCTGTGTTCCGATGCCATGAAAGCCTCCTTCTATCCCACCTCGAATTGCGTGCGAAGCCCGGACGTGTTGCCGGGAAGCCGTTATATGAAAAACTAATAAAATGACAATTTTGTATTGGAAATTTTGATAAAGTTGACTTTGGTCAACATTTTTGTTAAACGGACCCGGACCCGTGATTTGACGGTCCCGGAGGGTCCGTAGGAAAATATGGGACTTGGGCGTATGCCCGGAATCGAATTCCGATAAATAATTTTTAAAAAAAATTATTTTCTGAAAAATATAAGAGACTTTGAAAGAGTAATTACATGTGAAACCTGTGGTATCGGGCCCGTATCTTGGTTCCGGAGCCCGGTACAGGTTCGATATAATATTTGTGTCATATCTGTAAAGTTTGGTAAGAAACGAACTTCATTAGATGTGATTCGGACCTTAAATGCAAAATTTGATGTTTAAAGAAGTTTTTAGAAATTTCATTGATTTTGGGATTTAATTCGATGTTTATGATGTTATTTTGGTGATTTGATTACACGAATAAGTCCGTAGGATATTTTCGAGGTTGTGTGCACATTTGGTTTGAAGTTCCGAGGGCTCGGGTGAGTTTCGGGTAGGTCCCGGGATGTTTTTAGACTTAAAACATAGTTGTTGCAGGTCAGAGAAGTGCAATTTCTGAACCCACCAGCGAGGTCCGCAGTGATTTTTTGCTGACCGCGGTAAGGGCCTTTGCGGCCGCACTCGATTTTGTGCGGTCCGCGGTGGTGAAGCTGGATCACTGGTCTTACTTCGGAGGTCTATATCTTTTGATCTACAAGAAATTTTGAGATGATTCAAAAACAAAAGTTGTGTCCATTCGTGTCTAGTTTCCAGAAGGGTAAAGAAATCGCAATTTGGACATTTGTAGAGAAAGTTATGGCCAAAATACTAAAGTATGTCACTGCAGTCATTTTTCTTTGTTTTCCTTGTTTTTTTGTTAGTGCGGCCGCACTCCCTTTTTGTGAAGTCCGTGGTGGGCCCTGAGGGGGGTATATTTAAACGGAATTTTCAGTTATTTTTCATTTTTCAAAACCCTAAAAATATAAGAGGCGATTTTACAAGATTTCATCCTAGAATCTAGGGTTTTCATGGTGGAATTGGGAATTTTGGATAAAACCTAAGAATATTGAAATTTGGGGATTTAGACCTCAAATTGAAGTCGGATTCCAAAACCATTTATATATCCAGGCTCGAGGGTGGGTAATCAGATTTTGGTCCGAATTTCGGGTTTGGACCGAGCGGGCCTGGGGTCGATTTTTGACTTTTTGGGAACAACTTTAGAAAAACTCATATCCATACATTAGAATTGATTCATTTAGAATTTATTGATATAATTAAGTAACTTGTGGTTAGATACGAGCGAGTTTGTGGTGGAATCAAGAGGTAAAGCGGTAGTTTAGGCTTGAATTGTGTTCGGGCATCGAGGTAAGTGTTTGGCCTAACCTTAGCTTGAGGGAATAGGTGTTGAGTCTTATTTGCTACGTGTTTATTGCATGTCCAACGTATAAGTGAGGTGACAAGTACCTATATGTTGTGGTCAAGCATGCCTGTGAGTCGAATATGAGCAATTATGTGATTTTCATTGAGGTTTATTGTGTTATACAATTTAATATCAATTTGGTAGTATTCATTTGAGGGAAATTCTTAATTTGTGAATATTGTTGAGTATTTGTTCGGTTGAGAAATATTTGTTAAGTTATACACTTGAGTGAGGTTGGTTATAGCTGTGTCCCTTGCCGGGACGGTGTTATTACTGTTGACTATTCCTTTGCATTTATGGTTTCTTATTGTTAATTTTCTTGCCAAACTGTTGTTTTTGATATTTATGCACGAGGGAACATTTCGTGCCATGTTTATTTTGTTTATGCACGAGGGGACATTCCGTGCCGTGTTTATGTTGTTTTAGCACGAGGGGACATTCCGTGCCATGTTTATGTTGTTTTAGCACGAGGGGACATTCCGTGCCGTGTTTGTGATATTTTAGCACGAGGGGACATGCCGTGCCGTTTCTATTTACTTGTTGTTCTGTGTTAATTCCTGTTGTTACTTCGATATTCATACTGTTGCCTTGTTCCATTATTTCAGTAATTTTCACCCCATTTTTCCCCAGCATGTTTTCCCCCCATTTTTGTACTCAACTGTTTTTTTTCTATCGTTATTTCTTTTATATATTATTAAACTACACAGGTGATATTATTTATCGTGTCCTAGCCTTGTCACTACTTCGCCGAGGTTAAGCTCGGCACTTACTCAGTACATGGGGTCGGTTGTACTGATACTTCACCTGCACAATTTTTGTTGTGCAGATCCCACTGCTGGACCCAGTGGTTACTGATCTAGGTGGCTCCCTTCGGTCCATCAGGCAACACTGAGATAGTCCTGCAGACGTCCGCGGGCCTTGGCGTCACCTCCTATCTTATTTATTTCCTGTCTTTACATATTTTTGAGACAGTAGTACTTTATTTGTTCAGGCCTACACTTGTAGTATTCATAGATAGTCCGTGAAATTGTGACACCAAATTCTGGGAATTTTATTGTGGAAATTGTAATAGTATTTAATTAAATTGTTAGCTTTCATTATTTCCCCATTTTATTTATACCGATTTTGTATATAACCTATCAATTGTTAAAAGTAAGGAAACAAGTTTGAATAACCAGTAACGTTGGATTGTCTAACGAGTTCAACGTTAGACGCCATCACGGTCCCGATGGTGGAATTTCGGGTCGTGACAAGTTGGTATCAGAGCTCTAGGTTGCCTAGGTCTCACAATTCACGGACAAACTTGGTAGAGTCTGAGGGATCGGTACGGAGACGTCTGTACTTATCCCCCAGACGCTGGAAAGTTAGGAACAATTTCACTTCTATTCTACTCTATCGTGCGAATTTATTCTATCACTAATGATTGAACTCGTCTATTCATGTACTCTCGCAAATCTCGACAACACGCAATGCGTCTACAACTGGACAAGAAATGGAGCCCCCATGACAACTACAATTAGGGGAAGAGACAGAAGCAGAGCTTAGTCAAGAGCTCGAACATCAACAACACCTATTGGAAAGCCTCAAATAGATCTAGACGCGGAGGCTCTAGCTCAATCAGTACATGTTTGACTAAGTTCTAATTCCAGAAGGATTTATAGTTACTCCAGTGTTACGGGATGCACTAGTCCGTTTAATAAGGTTGGACAAGTTTACCAAACTATTCCCGCTCCATTTAAGAGGTACATCGTTTGAGGACCAACATGATTTTCTTGACCGCTGCTGTGAAGTATTGCAGAACATGGGAATAAGTTGAAAGAAACGAAGTTGATTTATATGAATTGTGAAGTTTAACATTGTGGATTATCAGACGTTGTGACCTACGACTTCGTGCCAAGTGGGGAAGTCCACTGTCAAGGAATAGATTGCAGGGTCATGTGTTATATCGGATTTGGTTTGGAATGTATGAGGCATGGGATTTTGCAAGAGATAAAGTTGGGACTTGCGAAGGTCTACTCAGCGTGGAAGTCACAATTGAGGATCTTGGGGTGCTCCAGAAGGAGTACAGTGGTTGAAGAGCTTCAAGAATATATGGTTCGTGCCAAGATTTATCTGTATAGAGCTCTACTTTTGTGATCATTTTGCATCAATAGGGGTAAGAGTTACCCCAAGGAATAACAAAGAGTATATGAATAAATGGGGTAGCACAGCAATGTTGAGTCAACATAGTAAAAGAAGAAATTGGCGGCCGGTGTTTGTGGCAAGCCTATGATGAGGACGACCATCCATTGCAACATCAACTACTTGACTCAATTCTCATAAATGCTTTTGAAAGAGTTTGTTTCTCGGACTCTCCATAATGCTTGGCGTATAGGGTTTGAACGGTTGCGTCAGGTCACCATGACGGTGTCAGGATATGCCATCAGGTTTGATAAGTTAGCCCGTCATACTCCTACTTCGGTTCATATAGCCAAAGGGCGAGTCCCCAGACTCATTGAAGGAATCGATTATGATTGGAAAAAAATATTGTACGACTCAGGGCGAGTTGATACTTCATTTCGGCTAGTGGTAGAAATTGCTTAGATGTTAGAAAGTGTCTGGGATAAGGAGAAGGGGGAGCTAAGGAGACTAAGAGGTCTCGAGGTTCTAAAAGATTCAGTGGATTCTACTTTGCAATAACAAATTATTATGGTAGGGGCTCGGAAAACCGACCAGCCCAGTCCATTCATCTGATTACTCGAGGTGCTTCAATGAGTTCTTTTAATGCACCACCGCTACGAGATTACTCCAACGGCTATTCCAGTTATTTGGTATAAACGCGGTATGAGAAGCTGAATCATTTCAGCAGAGCACTCAGACAACGTGCCTCATTGCAGTCACTACTCCACTTACATGACCAGCTAGATCAGGGGTCAAAATGTTAGAGGTGGAGGTCAGACTCCTAGAGGTAGAGACCCAGCCCGTCGATATGTTTTCTATGGAATGACCGAGGTCGTTACATCAGATGGTACTATTACAAGAACAATCTCTAGTTATTATAAATTGATAATTTCTTTAACTTGATTCGGTTTTGAGTATCGAGGGAAGTCCTCCTATTGTGTTCCACTTATGAGTGAGCTTCATAATTCTTAAATCTACTTATGTGAAAACTCCTATTGGGGGATAGCTTCGTCTATCATTATGTGATGTGATTTTTTGTTCAATGGAAAATATTTAGAAGACGAAAATAAAATGTTTCGATTGGCACGATATGCATATTACTTGTGATTCAGAATTGAGGAAGAGATCCTCACATCTTAATATTATTCGAGAGGTTTATATCGGGCTACGAGCCGCGGTGGCAGTTATATAAGGACGAGATCCTAGTGATAAAAATTCTTGCGTTTAAATCTTCCTTTTTGAAATTAAAATTTTTACTATAGTACTAGTAGGGAGTTATGCATGTTAGGTTTATTTGAATAAAAAAATTAAAACTTGTATAAAAAAAATTTTGTGCATAATTTGCCGAATCCGTGTTATATTATTGAGATTTAACCTACGAGGTAGGTGGACGCCATGTGGCGTTAAACGAGACACGCTAATAATTGCGAGGTCTTCAAGCATCGTATCTCGTTAACAGTATTCCACTAGGAACGAGGTCATAAAACTGAGGACTGCATTGCTCTAAGGCAAGAGGTCGTGAACATTCTTCACCTAGGGCAATTGAAAGAGTTGTTAAAAGACTAAGGAAGGGCCAACTTTTCCCGAGGATGCGAACAACATCAAGGTCCACCAAAACCGCCTTCTCCAGCTCGAACCATCCAAATAATCATCTGAGGGGGCGATGACGCATCAATCAACATCGTAAAATTCACGACTTATCGTAAAATCAACAAGCTCAAATGCTCAATCTCTCATGAACGGTACGACGAACTCGAAGAAAGTATCATCTTCGATAAGTCAGATACCCACAGTTTGGTTTTTCCTCACTATGACGCTCTTGTTATCACTTTACGCATATTCAATACAGATGTGAAACGTATTATGGTGGAGGATGGGAGTGGTGCGTGCATTATCCACCCTCGAGTAGTTGCAAAAATGAAACTCGAGGATAAGATAGTGCCACGTTGCATCATACTAACGGGTTTTAACAATGCAGTTGAATGGATATTTGGTGGAATCACACTCCCCGTCCTGGCCAGCGGCTTCACTCTAGAAACCAAGTTCCACACCATGGATCAGGACACGGTGTACAACGCCATCATAGGCCGGCCTTGGAGACACTCCATGAAGGCCATCACCTCCAGTTTGTACCAAGTCATCAAATTTTCCACCCCGTGGGGAGTATTCAGCACTCGAGGGGAACAGCACACTTCTCGAGAATGCTAGCGCATCACCCAGGATTATACTTACACCCAACAAAGGAAGGGAAAAGCCAAAGAGGCATAACAATTAACGGAGTCGAGGTAGAGCGGTGATTAAGGGAAGAACGTTATCAAAAATCGCAAAATCGTAAATGCCACGGGATCAACCATAGAAGAGCTCGATCCCGTCCAACTCGATGATAATGATCATAGAAAGAAAGCCTACATCAATCATAAACTTCAGGAACCAAGTAAATTCCGTCATTTCTTAACTAACAACGCAGACTTGTTTGCATTTTTCCATGTAGACATGCCGAGTATCCTGAAGGAGATAGCGACACACAAAATGAACGTCAACCCATTTTAACCCCCGGTAAGGCAAGTTAGGAGGAAGTTCAATTCTGCAATAAACAATGTAGTCCGTGAAGAGGTTAAAAAACTGCTGGAAAACATATCCATCATAGAATCAAAATACCCCCAATGGGTCGCCAACGTAGTCATGGTGAAAAAGAAGAACGGAAAATGGCGGATGTGCATGGACTTCACATATTTGAATAAAGCATGCCCGAAAGACTCATTCCCGCTATCTCATATCGACCAGCTCATTGACTCAACAGTCGGGCACGAGCTACTAAGATTCTTAGACGCATACTCGGGCTACAACCAGATCCTCATGGAAGAGGAAGACCAGGAAAAGACCACCTTCATCACCCACCAGGGGATGTATTGTTACAAGGTGATGCCTTTCGGACTGAAAAATGCAGGGGCGTCGTATAAAAGGTTGGTTACAAAGATGTTCAAAGACCAACTCGGCAAAACCATGGAAGTCTACATCAACGATATGTTGGTCAAGTCGAAAAGGAAAAAGGATCACATCGAACACCTGAAGCCTTCGATATACTCAGGCGATATGGAATGAAAACCCTGAAAAGTGCACCTTCGGCGTAACCTCGGGGAAATTCCTTGGCTTCCTAGTATCACAATGAGGTATCGAGATCAACCCAGACCAAATAAAAGCTATAGAGGGAATACCAGAGAACTTATCCTATAAGAAACAGGTTCAGGGACTGACCGACTATATAGCCACCCTATCGAGATTCATCTCACGGTCCTCCGACATATGCCACAAGTTCTTTGACGTGCTCAAGAAAGACAACGACCCCCAATGGACCTCTGAGTGCGTCGACGCCCTGAAAGAGATAAAGGCGTACTTATTACCACCCCCACTACTCTCTAAAGCATAACTCAGAGAATGCCTCATCGTTTATCTGGACGTGTCCGATGTGGGGTGAGTGTAGTCTTAGTCCGAGAAACTACAGGTATGGAATCTCCCATCTATTACATTAGCATAACCTTATTCGATGCCGAGACAAGGTACCCACACCTTGAAAAGTTGGTCGTAGCTTCACGAAAGCTTAGACCCTACGTTCAGTACCACCCTAACTCGGTAATCAGGACTTTTCCCCTGAGGAGTATTTTGCATAAACCCGAGCTGTCGGGCAGATTGGCCAAATGGGCCACAGAGTTAAGCGAGCATGATATAACCTATCAATCACGAACGACGATAAAGTCGCAAGTGCTTGCCGACTTCGTTGCCCAAAAATAATGCCTGAAGTCGAAAGAGAAGTTGTCAACCCCTCCCCCAAAATAAAGGACCTATTGGTTTTGTACACTGATGGCACCTCTAATGCATCAGGGTCTGGACTAGGAATCGTGCTCGAGGTCCCGACAGGCAAAGTAATTCACCAGTCCATAAGATGCCCGAAAATGACTATCGATGAGGCCGAGTATGAAGTTGTGATTGCAGGATTAAGGCTAGCACTCAAGTACGGAGCAAAGCGAGACATCCTACGTGGAGACTCTCAAATCGCCTTCAACCAAGTCACAGGAGCTTTCAAAATCAAAGAGCGAAGACTAAAAAAATATTAGGCCGAGATCTGCAAGCTGCTGCCCGAATTCAATGAATGTCTGCTCGACCAAATCCCTCGAGCATAGAATATTGAAGCAGACTGCCTCGCCAAAATAGCGACAACCACTAAAAGCATAACCCAAGAAGGAAACGTTGTCTCTCTCCTCCACTCATCGATCGATCAAATTGAGGTAAAAAATAATAAACCTAACTTGGGACTAGCGCAATCGTATTTTTACATACTTGTAGGACGACGTGCTCCCAGATGATAAAAAAGAAGCCAAAAATCTCTGAATGCAGGCGTCCATGTACATCATCATAAATAATAACTTGTACAAAAGAACGTATGGTAGCCCCCAAGCATAATGCTTGGGCCCAAACCAGACGCAGCGCGTTCTAGAAGAAGTCCACAAAGGCCACTGTGGAGCTCATTGCAGCAATCGAGCTCTGGTCAGATGTCTCATACGAGCATACTACTACTGGACCACCATGAAAATAAAGGTCGCCGACTTCGTGAGAAAATGAGAGAAATGCCAAAAATATGCCCCTATGATCCACCAAGCGGGCGAGCACCTCCACTCGGTCACCTCACCTTGGCCTTTCATCAAATAGGGGATGGAAATCGTCGGCCCCCTCCCAGTAAGGCGAGGTAATGTATGATTTCTTTTAGTTTTAACTGAATATTTTTTCAAGTGGGTGGAAGCAGGTGCATTCGCCCTGATACGCGAACAAGAAGTGATCGCGTTCATATGGAAGAATATTATGTGCCGCTTGGGCCTCCCCAAAGAGATCAATTGTGACAAAGGGCCTCAATTCACCGGGAAAAATGTTGTCGAGTTCTTCGAGAAATGGCATATCAAAAGAATACTCTCCGCACCATACCATCCCATGGGCAATGGGCAAGCGGAATCCTCCAACAAATCAATAATGAATATCACGAAGAAAAAGCTCGAGAACGCCAAAGGACTATGGCCGGAACTACTACCGGAAGTGCTATGGGCATACCGCGCAACGCCGAAAACAAGCACAGGAGAGATACCTTATTCATTAGTCTATGGGACTGATGCAATAATACCAGTCGAGGTCGGAGAACCAAGTATGAGATACGGCCATACAAAGGCACAACAACAGGAAACAAAGGGTCATTTCAACTGGAAACTATAGAAGGAAAACTATTACCAAATAACTGGAACATTGCCCACCTCAAGTACTTTAACTTCTAAGGAAAAATGTCCTCCGAGTCGTACTCTTTTTCCCTTACCTGAGTTTTGTCCCAATTGGGTTTTCTCGGGAAGGTTTTTAACGAGGCGACGAGGACGACATTTCGAGTTAAAGCATGAGTAGGTGAGGACATAAGTCGATCAGTTCATTGCCCGAGCTCTCAATACTTCTCCAGGTCGATCAATGAAGGGACTAGACAGACGTGGACTGGAATACCAACCCGAAAAACATGTAAATTTCTCCAATACATATGTAAGCAAAGCATAAAACTACATGACGTCCGCCCATGTTTTCACTAAAACAACGCTGCATCAATTAAGCAAAAATCACATTCAACCTTGTACGAATCAATCAAAATAACGTTTGACCTCGTTCGAACTAACTAAGAGTAACATTCGACCTCGCTTGAATTAACTCACATTTGACCTCGTTCGAACTAACTAAAAGTAACATTCGACCTCACTCGAATTAACTCACATGCGACCTCGTTCGAATCAATCAAAATAACGTTCTACCTCATTCGAACTAACTAAGAGTAACATTCGACCTCACTCGAATTAGCTCACATTTGACCTCGTTCGAATCAATCAAAATAACGTTCGACCTGGTTCGAACTAACTAAGAGTAACATTCGACCTCGCTCGAATTAACTCACATTCGACATCATTTGAATCAATTTAAGTAACATTCAACCTAGCTCGATTAACTCAAATTCGACCTCGTTCGAATTAATTAAGGTGACATTCGACTTCGTTCGATTTAGTTAAACTCATATCCGATATCGCTCGAATTAAGTCACACTCGACCCTGTTCGATTTAATGTCTACCAACACGGACACGACTAAATCAAAGTTTTTCTAGTCAAGGCGGCCAAACGAGAAAAACATACAAGACCAAACATAGAACATTTAGAAACAAAAACCAAAAATAGCATTCCAGATTCAAAAGTATTATTTTACAAGGGCTGAATAGGTGCTCACAAAAAGAGCACAAAAATTACTAAGGCATAACTATTCAACAACACCGTCTCCACCATCGCCCTCACCATTAGAGTATGTGTTCTCATAGCAGGAACCTTTTTCGATCCCGTCCAAGTCCTCTTCGCCATCACCAACCCCCGGTGTAGCATGATCATAACCACAGGCGAGTCGAGCTGCGCACGTCTTAGCACGAGCATCTTTAAACTCAGCCTCAAAAACCCTACCCGCCGTTATCAAATCTTACAATAAGTCTATTGGCCTCGACGTGGATCCACTTCTCGTACAAAACCCGCAAAATATCGGGATAAGCGAAAGTGTGAGAAGAGGACAACAGAGCCAACAACTGCACCTTTTCGACCTCGAGAACGATAATTTCATCACTAAGGTTTGAAACTTCTTTCTCAAGCCCCCTAATTTGGTCATCAATCCTTGCTTCTCTGAGCATGGCCGTCTCCGCATCGTTCGCCCCCTCGGATCTCCATAGCCGCCACCCTAGTCTATTCGACTTTCTCCAATTCTATCACCTTCTTGATCACCTCATAACTCAAAGTGTTAGCTCTGATCGAACTCTGCTCAAGCTCGGCCTGCAGAGGTGCCACTTGGGTTTGAAGGTCTGCACACTCAGCCTCGACCCCTTTGCTCACTTCGCTCTCATCCTCTTTATCTCCAAGTGCCCTCTCGAGTTCGCTACATTTACCAATGACTCTTATAAGCTCATCGTCTTTCTGCTTCATCTCATCCCTAATGGCCTGGAAGTTTCCGTCGATATCGAACCGCTTGCAGATCTCACAATGCTTGGCGCGGTACTAACGATAATTCCTCTCCATTTCTTGAAAATAGCTTTCCCCTTCTCCTCTCAGCGGACACTCTCAATCTCCAAATGGTGGTCTAAAGGAAAAAGAGAAAGCATAAGAAGAAGAATGAAGTCATTCTAAACATAAAGAGAGTGAAGGAAAAATGTAAGGCACATAAACTAGAGAGATCGGAGATTTACCCTTAAGGCGAGGCGGGCTATGCCCGATGACAGGGCGACATCGTTGAACATTTGTAAGGTCCTGCCCTCTGCGTTAGAGCATAGAGGACCCAATGAGGGAACCACGTTCTCCGTATCCACTAGCAAGTCGCGGTCCAAGGGGCGATGATGATGCGAGTGGACCCCTCTGACCTTACCTCTACCCGAGTAAACCCTTCGGTAAACATCCGTACCTCTTCAGGTTCGATGTCAGAACTGGTCTCGTAGCCGTCCGTGACAACATTCTTCCCTCTCTCCTCGGCTGACGAATGACTACCAACATATCTTGAGGAAGACGGGTCATTCCTTGGCACGACCTTCGCAACCTCAGGTAGCTAACCCACTTCAACCGCGACTTCGAGCAAAGGAACGTCTCCCACGACCCATGTATGTGGCGGAGCCACAACTGGTAAGTCCACCCCACTCTCCGATACAACCACGACCTGCTCAGAGTCGCCCCTTGTGGATTCCTCGTCTCTAATTGTCTTGCCTTCGACTTACACCCTCCTCTTTTTAAGCAGAACCAAGTCATACTCGCTCGGTGACGACTCATCTACCAAATGTAACATGCTAGGAGCTGGAATCTCTGTTGTCGGGATCGCCGACGGTGGACTAGGTCTGCCCAATGTCGGGGTATGAGAAGAAGTGGTCGTCAGAACAGACTTGCCAGTAGTCACAGTAAATGAAGACCTCGTTGTGGTACTCAGTTGACGGAAAGCAGGGGTAGGAGCCTTCACTTTCCTCAAAGCTCTCCAGCCTAACGATAAAAGAAGAAGTTAAGTCAACCTCACTATAAAAAAAGGGGGGAGGGAAAAAAAGGCGACATGAAGACCGAAGCAACATAAGTTCAAATAAATGACTCACCGATCGCGGAGGGCTTGCACCCAAACTTCTTGTGAAATGTCGACCCTTCATGGATCCCCACCGTATGGGGCAAGACCTGACTTACCCAGTCATAAATATCTGCAACCAACAAATGGAGCTCTTTCTCGGCTTCACAAAGGAAAAGTGGAACGATTAAGCTATCACCGAATTAAACAAAGCAAACAATCAGTGGAAGTACTTACGAGCAAAGTTCCACACTTCAGAAAATGCATTTGGATTTGCCACCGCGTCCTCGGTCTTGATATAGAAAAAGTTGTACTAAAATCGACGATTGACCTTGTCGTCCATCTTCACCACCAATCCCTTGCTTCCACGATGGCGAATGTGTAACATCGTACCCCTGTACAAACTTGGCACGAAGAGGTGCAATAGATGGCGAATAGAAATTCCGTGGCTAGCCAGTTTCTCGTACTTCATCAACATAAGAAGAACTTGTAAATGTAAGGGTAGAGCTGAGCCGGGCAGACGCCGTAATAGCGGCAGAATTCCTCTGCCAAATGAAGGAAGAGGAATAGAGTAGCCCACGTATAACGAATATGTGTAGAACGCGCAATATCTAGGGCGGTGAATCTGTACCACGTCGTGGCCAGCCGAGATCAGGTCGATGTGAGCAGGGATGTTGAACTTGACCCTAAACTCAGCGAGGTGGTCGTGTCCATTTCAGATTCCACAGGCTCAGGCTCATCTGCGGGCAGTTTTGAGAAGTCTGGCCTAGCTTTGTCATTACGAGGAATTATTTCCTCTACAGCGGAGAAGCTTTCGTCCTCAACAACAATGGCATCCCCATCGTCATGAGGAGGCATTCTCACTGCCAGTGGGATTGGGTTAGAAGCCCTTCCAGAGCTAAAAGATGCATTAACCATTTTTAGTTGCTTATAAGTGCAGAAAGCACAACACGAGTGAGGTAGGAGTAGCAGAAATCGCTAAAGCCAAAAAAGGAAACCAGGGTACGAAAGCTAAAGCAACGGGAGCAAGAATACAGGAAGAAGAAGAAGAGAGGAAGATATGAAGGTTCAAATGCTAGAAAACACAAAGGATCATGTGAAGGATTTCTAGTCCCTATATATTAAGAACCCAAGCACCCTAAACGAGAGCACCAACCGTCGATGCACAAATATCGAAATGGCAGGGGCGCGGGAAGCGATGCAATGCATCGGAAAAATGCGTAATAAGGACGCATGATGTCCTGACGTCAGTCTGAACCAACGTCACGATAAGTTGTGTCTCTCAATGCGCCATATTCTCACCTTGACCGTGATTGTTACTACTCGACATGTCCACCTGAATTTTTCGACTGCGACTAGCGAATTTCGCTCAACGAGGTCGGCCAAAAGACAACCTCAATAAGCGGAGGGACTAACTGTGTGGGTCAAAATCCGACTGAGAAAATTCAGCACGAAGAGGTGATTATCATGAGTAATTTGGCCGAGGTCGACCAGTGATTAACAGAACTTATCGCCGAGCAGTCAACCACGACCGAGGTTGAGTGTCATGAGCAGCAGTAACTGCTAGTTTTGTACTAGGATCTTTTGGGAAAATATTCCATTGAATATTCTCTGTATTTGTACTTTTAAGGTTCTTTGGGGGAATGCCCCATATAAATAGAATGAGAGATAAAACAAAAGACATGTAATATTCTATGTGATAAGAGCTCTCTTGAAAAACAAACTATCTAGATAAATACAAAGAACACCTTTGTAAGAAAATTTGTCTTTTTTGATTATTCCTTGTCATTTCCACCAGATCCGAGAAAGTCTTCAATATTCTCGTAGATACTTGTCATTATCATTGTCGAAAAGAGAAATCATCCACCTCATTTAATATTGGACGAATCTTCCTCCTTATTACCATTTAGTATCATTTATTGTCATTTAATATTTGATACTTCTAGTACATTATTGCAGTCGAAATATTTAATACATAGTGCATTAACTCTGTCCTAATATTGTTTTATATCAGATTGCTTATCATAAATCTGAAGTTATTATCTTTAACTACGATTAATCTGTCAATTAATTAATTAATTAATTAAACCAAAGATCATATTTTTTGGTCAAACAACGGTATCAAGAGAATGACCTTTTTTCTTTTCTTTTAATTGACTATTAGAAGGACTTGAATACGAGTTAGAAAAGTAAATAGCATTACGCGTGAGGTGATTGTGGCTCCATATAATCAACCACCTTTGGCCAGTCTCGTCCCCCTCCCCCCCCCCCCCCCCCCAACAAACAAAACACCCCACCCCCCCCCCAAACCACCTCCTCCTTTAACCACAA
>ML296387.1:20927-38050 GCA_005239495.1 Nicotiana undulata
CGTCCCCCCCCCCCCCCCCCCGCCCAAAAAAACCAAAACCCCAGCTGCTCCTTATAGACTACGACTCCCATAAACCCCCTAAATATACACTTCATTTTCAATTCCATATATATATAAAAAAATTCTGTCCCCACCCCACCCCCTTAAGTTGGAGCCTTCTGCCATATCTATTAAGCTTTAAGCTTCCCCTCTTTCTCATATATATCCCTCATCTCCTTTCTCTCTTCTTTCAACTTCTTATACCTCAATATATCAGCTTTTCCCTTTTTTTCTTATTATTTCTTTCAACTATGGAAATTGTTGCCAAGTCCAAAAAACACCTTCATTATTATTCACCTTTCCCTTCTTGTTTCCGCCGCCCTTTAGAAGTAGCTGCCGCCGCCTCCGCTCGTCCTCTTCCGCCTCCGCCGCAGCAGCCACCGGTTGCTGCTAATCCCAACCTCGCCACCTCCCTCTACCAAACCCACCTCGGCCTCTTTGCTCTCACTTGGTCTCGCAACCTCTTCGGCAGATCTTTTCACATCCATTTCCTCCTCAACGATTCTGATGGAGTTGGAGCTGACTGCAATAATACAATCTCTTCTCCTCATTTATCTTCCACTAGTACCCCATCTTTCCACCTCAACATCAAACCCTTTATATTCTGGAAAAAACATGGGTCGAAAAAGCTCGACGGAGATAACAAGGTTGTTCATATCTTTTGGGATCTTTCTAAAGCTAAATTTGGATCTGGCCCTGAACCTATATCTGGATTTTACGTAGCTGTAATTGTTAACGGCGAAATGGTTCTTCTCGTCGGCGATTTAAACAAAGAAGCTTACGCTAAAACCCGAGCTCGAAAGCCCGAAAAGAAGCAGAATCAAAATCAAAATCCGAATCCAAACCCAAACCTGGTGCTGAGAAGGGAACACGTATGTGGAAACAAACTCTACAAAACAAAAGCAAACTTCGGTGGGAAAGAGAAAGAAATCTCAATCGATTGCAGGTTAGGAGAAGATCCAAGGCTGTATTTCAGCGTAGATAACAAAAGGGTGTTGCAAATCAAACACTTGAAATGGAAATTCAGAGGAAATGAAAGGATTGAAGTTGATGGGATTCCAGTTTTGGTTTCATGGGATGTGTACAACTGGTTATTTGACGATGAAGAAGATGGGTATGCTCTGTTCATGTTCAAATTCGAAAAATCAAGTTACGAATATGTAGCTGCAGATGATTACAGCTTAAATAATGGAGTTCAAATGTGGTCTCAACAATCTTGTGGATTTGGGTTCGAGACAAAGATGATGAAAAAGGGTGTAATAAGAAGCTCGAGAAGTTCATCTTCTTCATCTTTATCTTCAGCATCTTCAACTTGTAGCTCTGTAATGGAATGGGCTAGTACTGAAGAAAATGAATTGAAAGGTCCTTCTGGATTTTCTTTGTTGGTTTATGCTTGGAAAAGCTGAGAAGGATTGGTACTCTTAACTCTACTACTAACTTTTATGTTTTTCGTTGAATTTAACTAACTCATTTATTCATGTAATATAGCAAGAATAAACCAAGAAATTTAATACTAGGTGTATAGTTTAGGTCATTAAATAGAATTTTCTAGCTGCTGCTACTAACATTGAATGCAACTGAAGAATGTACTATTTTATTTTTCTGATTGTTTTTGAGTGAATGGTGAGTTTTTTTATTATTAATTCGAGTGGATCCTATGTAACAATTCTCTTTGAGAGAAATATAAAGAAATATACATATTGTTCTTCTTCGTTACTTTGTATATGATTTAGAGTTTTACAGATTTCCAGCGCTATTATTCTGTTTTCATTGATTATTTTCATTTGGATCCAATAGTTCATGATTTTTTGAGTTCTTTTGATTCTTCATTAGCAGTATTAGTCGTGTATTTCCTCTTCCTAGTCCCTTATTTTTATACAGTGTGTCACCATTATCAGTAGGATTGGCGCTACTCTTTTATTACTCGTATTACTTGCTTCATTGTCTCATTACTTAGGAATCGTTTGGTACCAGGTATAATGTTGGTATAAAAATTTAATATCACTTTAATACTTTATTTAATTAGTAAATTTGGTATAAGTTATCCCGGGATTAAAATTAGTACCGGGATAATTTATACCTTGTAGAGACTAGGGTAATTAGTGCCGGGATAATTTATACCTTCTTTTTAGAAAATATGCAATTGTCATTTTTAACAGAACATACCAAACGGTGGATAAAAAATAATACCAGGATAACTAATTGGCATAACTAATCTTAGCATAACTTATCCCGGCATAAGTTGTATTCAAACCAAACGACCCCTTAATTGTTATTCTATTGCTTCATTTTTACTGTTCTTGAGCCCAATGTCTTCCGAAAACGGTTTCTCTACCTTCTTAAGGAGGAGTAAAGTCTTCGTACATACTACCTTCCTGCTTCTTAAAGAGGAATAAGGTCTTCGTACACACTACCCTCCTCCGACCTCACCGGTGAAATTTCACTTTATTGTAATCGACCTTAGGGCCTTTACTTTGTTGCACTAAATTCACTATTCTAATTTTAGTCACTTAACAATCATTCAAAATTGGTTACATACATTTTATTTTTAGTCACTTAAAGAATCATTCAACTAAACTTAATTAACTAAGAAATAGACCCAAATGGAGTACTACTATTTGCACCGAAAATACCACATTAGATGTCATCATAAACGTTACATTTGACAAGTCAAAGTGGTAGTACAAGAATGGTCTTTAGTCATGTGAGTTTAGTTACTTTAGATATAATTAGAGTGCATTGGTTATAGGAAGTAGCAGCTGGAAATATGCAGAGGCTGGTTTCCAGTAACATGTATTATGATGATGATGATGGATGATGCATTTATGTGTGTTGGAATTGGAATTTGCTTATAACTGTGTTCTTGAGATTGCTGTTTGCTTTTGTGGGACCCCCTCATTTTATTAGTACTACTAATATCTTTTTCCTTTACACTTTTTCCATTGTTAATTTTTATATTAGATGATTATACGGCAATGGTGGAATCATGATAAAGTTGTCTCCGTGTCCGTATGATCTACTATAAGTTATGAGTTTGTGTCATAGAAATAGCCACCATTGTTTATATTATGATAGGATGTGTACATCACACTTCCTGCAATGCAACCGTTTCTCAAATTCGGGGTGAATACAAAATTCTTTGTGCATACTTGATACTTTGTGAGTAATTTTTTTTTAGATCCTACTAATTGATAAAGTGTGAAGTTGTAAGATGTATAGGATGTGTGCTGTAGTGAGGGTAGATTGTGGTTGATAGCCTGGCATGGAGTTGTTTGTTTGGTTTTATGATTGAGATTGTAGGGAACAAGTGTTTGTTTTTGGAGGAAAAGATTCCTCTAATTCCGACCACTATACTATTTAACATGCATGTGAAGCCAAGTTAACGGCCTGGCTTTGGTTGTCCTCCTTTTTACATTTTAAAAGAATTTTTTTTTATTTTTTGTTTGTTTTGTTTTTGCTTTAACTAAGAGAATCCTATGCCAAGCCTAATTGGGTAGAATTAATTGATGATTTTGACAGATTTCAGGTTCTCAATTTTCTCAAATACTAGTAAGTATATTTCTACTCCATCATTTTTCTAGGTTTGGAAGAACTCTCTTTGGTTTAATTCACCTTTGTTTTTTCTTGTAAAGTAAGTTGAAAGACACAAATTACTAAATATGAAACTATACTTAACAGCAGCAGTAAGGTTGATTATTTAATGCAGGACTTACAAAATTCGAATCTTCAAATTAATAATATTATTATATTGTACAATATATCAAGGATTTCAAAATTTATTACTAACTCAATTCTCTATGTTACTTGACTAATTCTTTTCAACTATTCATAACGCTTACCTAACCGAAAGCAATTTTGTCCGCGCATGTTAATTAAGATTTGCATAAAGGTACTAAAATTAAAATATTATATCTGAATTTGCAAAAGATGTTTTTTATTCTCTACCGATTCAACAAAGGGAGGATTATACTTTGTTTTTGTTGTGCAAGCTAGGCAGCTCAAAACGGGGTTGTTTGTTTCTCCGGTAGGTAAACCATATATACTTGGATCAATCACTTTTTTCTTTTATAAAAAAGACGGAGTATACAATAATAACAACAACTTACCCAATAATATCTTACACCGTGAGGTCTGGAGAGGATAGTATGTACGCATGCCTTACTTCTACCTCGTGAGGATAGAGAAGTTGTTTCCAATAGGCTCTCGGCTCGGGAAAAAACATTGGAGTATACATTATTAAAATTACGGAAAATGTCCAAATATGCCCATGAACTATTTGAAATAGTACAAATATGCCCGTCGTTAATAGTTTGGCCCAAATATGCCCAAATCGTCCAATAGTTGTGCAAATTTACCCTTTTTTTTTAACGAAAACAGTATTTTTTCTTTTCTTTTTTTAATTAATTAAAATCAAAATATTTTTTTTTCTAAAGCAATTTTTCTAAAAGTTTTTTTTACTAAAAACTGAAGAAAAAAAAGGGAACTATTTTTTTTCCAATTTTTACAAAAGAACTGAAAAATATTTTCTAAAACAATATTTTTGTAAAAGTAGAAATAAAATCTAAAAAGCAATGTTTTTGTAAAAACTGAAAAAAAAAATGAATTTATTTTTACTAAAAACTGAAAAAACGAAAAAAAAATTGCTTTAAAAAAACTGAAAAATTATTTTCTAAAACAATGATTTTTGTAAATTCTAGAGAAAAAAAACTGAAAAGCAATTTTCTAAAGCGGTAAAAACTGAAAAAAAACTGATTTTTTTTAAAACTAGAAGCTGATAAAAAGAAAATATTTGTTTTTTTTTTTCAGCTTTACAAAAACATTGCTTTAGAAAATTACTTTTCAATTTTTTTTTAGTTTTTACAAAAACAATTGTTTTAGAAATTATTTTTCAATTTTTTTAAAGCGATATTTTTCTAAAAACTGGAAAAAAATATTTTTATTTTAGTTAATTAAAAAAAGAAAAGAAAAAATATTGTTTCCGTTAAAAAAAGGGCAAATTTGCACAACTATTGGACGGTTTGGATATATTTGGGCTAAATTATTAACGACGGACATATTTATCCTATTTCAAATAGTTCACGGGCATATTTGGACCTTTTCCGTTAAAATTATTCAAAAGGTAAAAGAAAAAAAAGAAGAAGAAAGGTAAAAATGAGAAAGAAAGATTGGAGCTGGCGTTTACAAAACGGCACGGAAAGTAATGTGAAATGGCAACGGTGTTTCTTTGGTGGGGGCGTTTGGAAAATTTTGTCAAGTTTGACCGTTGGCAGTGGGGAGACGTGGTCGAGGCATTATTAGAGTTGGCTATAAACTTCATAGAATTTTCGGGATTAATTTCTTGAATGATCACACAACTAATTAAAATTGTATAATAAAATCATATTATTTATAAATAAGTAATCTATTAAAATAAAATAAAGAAAAGTGTTTTTGTTAAAAAATGGTATCTACAAGCAAATTATATCCGAGAAGAATTCGAAACTGTAGGATATGGTCATATGGATGTAACATTAATTTCTCCTTCAAAATGATGCACAACCACAATCGATAATTAGTCAAAAAATGTTTTGAATAATTCAGGTTAACCATAACTGAGAAATTCTGCCTTCGTTAGACCCTTTGGTTTCTTAATAGCTTGTTTGGTTGTGCTTCTTGGTATTGAAGGTTGATGAATGTAGAGGCGGATTCAGAATCTGAAGGCTGCGAATGTCATTATACATATATAGCATACTTACTACTAGCCACAAAGACCAAATAAGAATCTGTTAGTTATTGGTTAATGCAATTACATATTTTATTCACAAATAGGCAAATAATTCAGTTTTAGTTCAATTTTTTATGCTTGATATAATTATATTCTGCACCAAAACTGCAAATAATAATAATATTTCATGAAAATACGCCTCCAATTAGAAATTTTTCTTAAAAAGTAGCTTAAATACTATATATTCTTTGTTTGAGTTGTTTAATTAATAATTGTTCTTGGATAAGTTTTTTCAATTTAATTATCGAGTTATATGACAATTATTTCCAAACCAAAAGTTTCAAATTTTTAATCTATGAAAATCAACTCAAAACCTCTATTAATCAAGACATTTGTTTCAAAATTCAATAAATGATATTGCTCAAATCATACTCCAATATATAAACTAAAGTTGTATCGTTAAAAAAAGAAAAAACTACATATTATGTAATGACCAGACCGGTCGTTTTGAGAAATGAAACTCCGTTCGATGGCTTAAGGTCATGAACAGCTTCACATTGTGTATATCGCTCTGCGTGCGTGGTTGGATTCAGTTACCGGATAATCCGGAGTCAAATTGGGAGAGAATTTTCAATTTTTGAAGCTTAAGTGATGGGGGTTGACCGAAGGTTGAACTTTTGTGTAAACGGCCTCGGAATGAGTTTTGGTTAATGTCAATAGCTTCGTATGATGATTTTGGACTTAGGCGCGCATCCGGAATTGGTTTTGGAGGTCCGTAGAGTAATTTGAGGTAATTTGGTGAAAGTTATAATTTTGGCGATTTCGGCCGATGGACGAAATTTTGATATCGGGCTCGGAATGGAATTCCGGGAATGGCTGTAGGTCCGTTTGTTATTTGTGACTTGTCTGCAAAATTTCACGTCATTCCGGGTTGAATTGATAGGTTTCGACGCGAGTCTTGATATTTGAAGTTTAAAAATATCTATAAGTTGATTCCTTGGTTTGATTCGTTGTTTTGGTGTTGTTTTATGTGATTTGAAACCTCAAGCGAGTCCGTGTTAGGTTATAAGACTTGTTTGTGTGTTCAGACGGGCTCTCGGGGGCTTCGGGTGCATTTCGGATGGGCTTCGGGTCATTTCACCACATTTTTGGACTGCTGTTCTGGTGTCTGATGTCCTCTTCCGCGATCGCGTAGCTTCAGTTGCGATCACATAGTGTAAAAATCGACCAACCATATTTTTCCTCTTCGCGTTCGCGTATATACCCACGCGATCGCATAGTTCTGTATGTTGCATTCATCGCGTTCGCACCTCCTCTTACGCGGCCGCAATATAGAAGCATGGCCTTGAGCACTCGTACACATTACTCTTCGCGTTCCATGTTTCTCCTCGCGTTCGCATTAGCCTTTCCCCTTCATATTCTGCGATCGCATTCACCAACTCGCGATCGCGTAGTGCATTTTCCTGGGCGGTGGCTTTTTCCTCTTCATGATCGCATTACTTCCCCCGTGATCGCAATGCTTTAAACCTGGGCAAACAGTTTATAATTTCAAAACCGAGGGTTTCACCATTTTTAACATATTTTGACTTCTAGAGCTCGGTTCTTGGCGATTCTTTGAGGGTTTTTCACACAAATCGAAGGGGTAAGTGTTCTTCAATTAGAATTAATTATATTCTATGAATTAGTCCTTGCTTTTATCATTTAATTTGTGTTTTGAGTTGGGGAAATTGTGGGTTTATGAAAGAAATTCCTAAATTTAAAAATCATGATTTGAAGGACCAAACGGTATCGGAATTAGATAAATCTTGTATGGTTGAACTCGTATCGGAATGGGTATTCGGGTTTGGTAAAATTAGATGGGTTCCGGTGTGCGGGCTCGGGGGTCGACTTTTGGGTCGATTTTTATAATTTTGTAAAGATTAAAACTTTATTATTCGGAATAGTTCCTTATACGTTTTATGTGTATTTTGAAGTTGCTTTAGTTAATTCTGAGCCGTCCGGAGGTCTTTTTTCTCGAGAAGTTCACTTTTGAGTATCGGGTTGTCGTCTTTGAGGTAAGTATCTTGCCTAACTTTGTGTGGGGGAAACTACCCCTTAGGATTGAGTCTTCTATGTTGATTGTAGTCCGTGTACGCGAGGTGACGAGTGCGTACTCGGACTTATTTGCAAATAGGTTGGACTTTTAGGATTCGTAGGTCCTTATATTCCCCGTGTATGAAGTTATAATTTTTACATTTGAGTTCCTGATTGCTAGCTTCATTTCTTCCTGTTCAAATTAGAAATTACTTGCTTAGTGTTCCTTGTTTCTTATTTGATCTTAATTGACTTAAATGAACACTTTACCTTTCCTACCGTTGTGTCTTATCTTCCTTCATAAACTGCCTATTGACTAGAACTAGTATAATCTCGCCCTATAATTGTTTAGCAGAAATTGGAATATCTATACGTTGGTGTCAAGCATGCCCGTGAGTCGTTCATTGTGAATTATATGATTTTCCCTTAAGTTCTACTTAGGTTTAGTTGATAATCATCTGTTTTGATGGTATTTCCTTGGTGTTGCCTATTACTGAGCATTGTTCAAACTGAGTTTATTCCGTGAAGCTAATTGTTTAAGTGAGATTGGTTATAGCTATTTCCCTTGCTGGGATGATATTGTTTCCATTGTTGACTCCCTTGCCGTGACAATATGGTTTCTATTATTGTTCATGATGTTGATGATGTTGTTTCCATTGTTGACTCCCTTGCCGGGATAGTATGATTTCTATGATTGTTTATGCTGCTGATTCCCTTGTTTGAATGCTATTATTTCATTTGTTTGGGTGAGAAAGAGTGTAAAACACGAAGGGATGCCGTGCCATTTCATATGAATTATCATGTGAGGAAGGAGTGTAAAGCACGAAAAGTGATGCCGTGCCATTGTTTATATTCATTATCATGTGAGGAAAGAGTGTAAAGCACGAAGGGTGATGCCGTGCCATTGTTTATATTCATTATCATGTGAGGAAAGAGTGTAAAGCACGAAGGGTGATGCCGTGCCATTGTTTATATTAATTATCATGTGAGGAAAGATTGTAAAGCACAAGGGTGATGCCGTGCCATATTATTGAAATTAAAAATACGAAGGGTGATGTCGTTCCATATTATTGAGAGTAAAAGCACGAAGTGTGATGCCGTGCGTAACATTGTGAGTGAGTTCATGGCACGAAGGGTGTTTCTGTGTAGGTGAGGATGAGAGACATGCATTATGATGTGATATCTGTTTCCCCGTGCTTACGTGTGCCCGTACTTTGAGCTGGTATTGTTGTACTTACATATTTTGTGTGCCTTGTTATTTTTGTCCTGTACTTGACCTTCATCTCATTGATCTTGCCCTGTCCATGTCTTTCACTTGTTTAATTTGTTTAATTTACGTGCCATATAAGTCAATTTCTATGGGGAGGACGAGAGTAAAAGCACGAAGGGTGATGCCGTGCTCTTGTTCTACTGGAAACTACGCCTGAAAGACAACTATTGAAAAGTAAAGTTTAAAGGCATTTACCTCGAAGGAAACTATGTTTGCAAGGTTATTGTTTTCCAAAGGTATGTTTGCAAAGCATTTATTTGAAGGAAGCTATGTTTGGAAAACATCTACTAGAAAGGTACATCTGAAAACCTTTTATTGAAAGGAATTTGTTTTTGAGGTTTTCGTTCGGTACAATATATTTATATATCGTTGGAGGAAGTGTATTTCTAAGGAGACTTTACTAAAAATGAAATGATTATATTTTAAAAAAGCTTTCAATATAAACTTACGATTTAAAGTTTTCATTCGGAGGATTGACTAAATTGTAGGAGTTGTTGACTAAGGCTGGAGGGGGAAATTATTGCAGTGCTGAGTTACTAATGTTTTTACTGTGTTGTGGTTTCCACTTTTGATTTGCACCCCGTCCTTTCTTTTGCATAATATTACGATGTTCTGTGTTATTTGTTGTATCTTTCTTCCGCTTTGCACTCGTTATGTTGATAATTATATGGTGTAACCATTAGACATGTGTCATGTAATGTCATTCTTATACGTATGTCTGTTTAATTTATTAGACCAGTGGGTGTCTTGACTAGTCCTCGTCACTACTCCACCAAGGTTAGTCCTGATACTTACTGGGCACCGCTGTGGTGTGCTCATACTATATTTCTGCACATTTTTGTGCAGATCCAGGCATTGGTTGGTAGTAGCTGTGCGGATCGTTGTCGAGGAGACTCAAGGTAAACCTGCTGCTGCGTTCGCAGGCTTCGAAGTCACCTTCCTACTTTTATCCAACTGTTCTTATATATTTCCAAACAATTGTATTTAGAAGTTGTAGAAGATATCGTAGAGCTTATGACTTGTATTACCGGTTTTGGGAACATTGTAATTATGTCAAGATTTCTATATCGAGACTGATAGATTTCTTTTATTATTGTTGTCATTCTCTAAATGTTAGGCTTACCTAGTCCCTAAGACTAGGTGCCATCACGATACCCACCGGAGGGAAATTGGGTCGTGACATATTACCTATAATCATTTTAAAATTATCCATTGAGATAGATTGCTCATGAAATAATGTATAATTGTAGAAAGCAAAATAAAGGCTAATGTAAAGAAATTTTGAAAAGAAGATAAGAGAAATTTAGTCGCAAACATCAGGAAGAGGAAACAAAGAGGATGTTGCGCAAGAATCGAACTCATAAGCGTGAAGCCAACATGAGACTTAAGAGGCAGCGTTGAATCATGGAACCCACATGCAATTCGTGTGATACAGGTGCCAATTTATATATAATTTTATTTCATAGATATCAACATATTTATTAAAAATTTTGCCGCAGCGGGCGGGTGGCTTGCCGCCCTACCCTATAAGGTAGATCCGCCCCTGGGTGATGGGAAATAGAGGGAAGAAATGTAAAGGGAAAGTGAGTTCCCTTATGTTTTGGAAAGATCAATTGTCCTTCATTGGTGGTGGAAAGAAAAGGGAATGTGCTTATATTAAGAAAGCACTTCTCTTGGTGTTAAATGGGTTGGAAAGAAGGTAAGCCTCACACCGTCGTCGTCGCTCGGCTTAAGCTTAATATTTTTGGCCAAAATTTCTTTCAATTATTTATTAATTAATTTCATTAATATCGAAAAGTCAACCCCGAATAACCCAGGACCTACGTGCAAAGGCGTGGAAACATGCAAATTTTCTTTGCAATGGCTACATCCTAAGTGCTTTGGGGATGATATCTGCAGTGTTGTGAATACTTCGAAAGAATTATGGGATGCACTTGAGAAAAAGTACAAGAGTGAAGATGCGTGTTTGAAAAAGTTTGTGGTTGCCAAGTTTCTTGACTATAAAATGATAGATAACAAAACAGTTGGAAACCAAGTTCAAGAGCTTCAACTTATTTTTCACGACCTTATTGCTGAAGGTATGGTGGTGAAAGAAACATTTCAAGTGGCTGCAATGATTGAAAAATTGCCTCCTTCGTGTAGAGATTTCAAAAACTATCTAAAGCACAAGCACAAAGAAATGAAGTTGGAAGATCTTGTGTTTTGTCTCAAGATTGAGGAAGATAACAAAACAACCGAGAAGAATTCGCGTGGAAATTCAACGATTATGGGAGCGAATATCGTTGAAAAGGTTGTTTCAAAAACTAAGAAGAGGAAGAGGTCTTCTGGACAGACTAAGGAGAATAACAAGAAAAAATTCAATGACAATTTTTATAATTGTGAAAAAGCTTGTCACAAAGCCCCTTACTATCATCTCTCGAAAAAGAAACATGCCAACATAGTGGAGAAGAATGATGACATTGATGATCAGTGTGCAACGCTTTCGGAATGTAACTTAGTTGAAAATATGAAGGAGTGGTAGATTGACTCTGGATCCACTCGACATATTTATGATGTCAAAGTAATATTTGCAACTTACTCTACTGTCGGTCCCGAAAAAGAGCTTTCCATGGGAAATATTACAACAACCAAGACTGAGGGTTATAAGAAGATATTCCTGAAGATGACTTCCGGCAAGGTGTTAATGCTCAACAACGTTTTTCATGTTCCTACTAATAGGAAAAATATAGTTTCAACTTCTTTACTTGTTAATAATGGATTCAAACATGTATTTGTATCTGACAAAGTTGCTGTAAGCAAGAATGATATGTATGTTGGAAAAGGCTATCTCACTGAGGGCCTTTTCAAACTCAATGTAATGGTTGTTGAAAGTATTAATAAAATTTAACATTCTTCTTATTTATTGGAGTCAAATTATTTATGGCATGTTCGTTTGGGACATGTCAATTACAAAACCTTAAGAAAGTTAATTAACTTAGAAGTATTGCCTAAATTCGAGTGTAATAAATCACAATATAAAATATGTGTTGAATCTAAGTTTTTCAAACATCCTTATAAGTTTGTTGAAAGAAATTCAAATCCTTCAGACTTAATTCATACTGACATTTGTAATATAAAGCCAACACCATCTCACAGTGAGAAAAAGTATTATATAATTTTTACGATTTTACTCGATATTGTTATGTTTATTTGCTTAATAGTTAGGATGAAGCAATTGAATCATTTAAGCAATACAAGGATGAAGTGGAGAATCAATTGAATAAAAAATATTAAAATGATTAGAAGTGATAGGGGTGGAGAATACAAATCTCCTTTTGCAGAGATATGTTCTGAATATGGAACTATCCATCAAACTACTGCCCCCTACACGCCTCAATCCAATGGAATTGCGAAAAGAAAAAAACTAGACATTAAAGAAAATGATGAATGCTTTATTAATAAGTTCCGGCTTACCGCATAGCTTGTATGGGAAGCTATCCTTGCAGCTAACTGAATACTCAGCAGAGTACCCCAAAACAAAATGCAATATATTCCATATGAAAAATGGAAAGGAAGAAAACCCAACTTGAAATATTTCAAAGTGTGGGGGTGTTTAGCAAAGGTACAAGTATCTTTACCCAAAAGGATAAAAATCGGACCAAAAATTATGGATTGTATTTTTATTGGATATGCTATAAATAATAAAGCATGCCGGTTTTTGATTCAAAAATCTGATAATCCTGAAATTCATGTTAATACAGTAATTGAACCAGATAATGTTGAATTCTTTGAAAATATCTATCCGTATAAAACTTAATGCGAGTCGTCAAGTGAAAGACATAAACGACCATGGAAAGAACCAAAGGAAAATACTCCAAGTGAAAAGGATCCAAGGGGTAGAAAATGTCAAAGAACATCTACTTCCTTTGGACGAGATTTTGTGATATTCTTGCTTGAAAATGAGCCTCAAACTTTCAAAGCAGTTATGACATTTTCTGATTCAGTATTTTGAAAAGAGGCAGTAAATAGTGAGATTCAATCAATTTTGGATAACCATACGTGGGAATTGGTTGATCATCCTTTAGGAAATAAGCCTTTAGGTTCAAAATGGAGTTTTAGGAGGAAAATGAAAGGTGATGGCACTATTGAAAAATATAAGGCAAAACTTGTTGCCAAAGGTTATATACAAAAGGAAAGCCTTGATTAATTTGACACTTACTCGCCGATAATGAGGATAACATCTATTAGGGTGGTAGTGACACTGGCGGCTGTTTATGGTCTTGAAATCCATCAAATGGATGTTAAAACAACATTCTTAAATGGAGAATTGGAGGAAAAAATTTATATGAAATAACTAAGGGTTTTGAGATTTCTGGTAAAGAAAAGAAAGTATGCAAACCTGTTAAGTCGCTTTATGGACTTAAAAACAAGTACCCAAACAATGGCATGCTAAATTTTACCACACAATGTTGGCAAATGGTTTTAAAATTAATGAGTATGACAAATGTGTTTACATTAAAAACACTCCAAGTCATGAAGTCATTGGTTTTTTATGTGTTGATGACATGTTGATAATGAGCAAAGATATGACAGATATAAATGCTACTAAGCGCATGCTAGCTAGCATATTCGACATGAAAAACTTAGGAGTTGCTGATATGATCTAAAGAATCAGAATACACAAGACTCCACAAGGTCTAACATTATCAAAGTCTCACCACATTGAAAAAATACTTGACAAGTTCAAGTATTTGGATTTCAAGATTGCCAAGACTTCAATTGACGTGAGTTATGCACTTCAAAAGAATGAAGGTGAGAGTGACTCACAACTGGACCTTTGACACCAGATAGCATGTGCTATTAGGAAACCGAGTCGGTTTACAAGTAATCCCAATCAAATATATTGAATGGCTACGAAACGAGTTTTGGGGTATCTGAAACATACCCAAGACTATGCTCTGCATTATAACAAATATCCTTCTGTGATTGAAGGATATAGTGATGCAAATTGGATCACCGAATCATCTGAAGTTAAATCCACGAGTAGAGGTGTTTTCACAATTGCGAGGTGGAGCAGTGTCTTGGAAATCATCCAGACAAACATGCATCGCCTGTTCTACGATGGAATCTAAATTCATAGCTTTGGACAAGGCCGGTGAAGAAGTTGAATGGATCCGGAATTTCTTAGATGATATTCCATTTTGGCCCAAACATTTGGCAGATATGTATACATTGTGATAGTCAAGCGGCAATAGGTAGGGCAGTGAGCGTTATGTATAACAGAACTCGTCACATACGATGGAGATACAATACCGTTAGAAAACTACTCTCTAGTGGTGTTATCACGATTGACTATGTGAAGTCAAGAGATAACGTGTAGGACCCACTCACAAAAGGCCTCTCTGGAGAGGTAGTTGAAAGATCATCGAAGAGAATGAGGTCAAGGGCTAGAATAAGTCATCACAGCGGTAACTCTACCTAGTAGAAAGGAGATCCCAAGATCTAGGTTCAAAGAGATCAAACAAAGTTATGAATGACGGTTCAACATTGTCAAATAACTAAACCCATTCTCATGATTAAGGCAATGTTCATAAATCAGGGTAAAGCGCTGTCACGCCCCAAAACCAAGGGACACGACCGGCACTCGACCGGGTAGTCCCAGTCAAGAGGACCTGTATTCCCTTTTTTCCTCCCACGTATTACCCCGAAGATTCCGTTGTGCATCATTTAATTATAATTAAGACGCATTCTTACACTCTGAAATTAAACCATAGAAGTCTGTCATTTCCAACGTGTGATACAGTATGTACAAATATACAGAACACACAGTCTACTTTACGTGGTCTACAAGTCATACCGCCCAAAATACATAAGTACATAACCCACAATTCCTGTCTACTGAGCCTCTAAGAGTACGATGGAGTTATACAATACTTGCCGGTAACAAGGCTCCGGCTATACCTTACACAAGTACCAAAATAAGAATCCGGGAGGAAAGGTGGCACGAACCACACTGGGCCCCGAGAGAAGAGGGGCTCACCAAAACTGCTGGTAGGACGAAGAGGAGGCACTATTGTCGGTGTGCTGAAGTACCTGCAATAGAACCACCTACAATCATCACAAGAATGTAGCGCCCCCGGCAAAAGGGACGTCAGTACATTTGAATTGTACTGGTATGTATGAACAAACTTTACTCTAGTAAACTCAATAATGCACAGGCAAGAGACATACAGAGAGTCACACAATTACTGCACAAGACATAGAAAGATATACAAAGGAAGTTCCATTATTTTCACTTTATCAAAATCACAATTTCAATTCCATCCTTGTCTATCTCACCCTTATTCCTCCTGTTGTGGCGTGCAACCCGATCCCACCTGACAATTGTTGCGGCGCGCAACCCGATCCCACCTGACAATTACAATCACACCCTTAAAACTTCTTACATATCACCCTTATCTCGCCTGTTCCATCCTTGCCCCTCCTCATATCTCACCCTTATTCCTCCTGTTGCGGCGTGCAACCCGATCCCACCTGACAATTGTTGCGGCGCGCAACCCGATCCCACCTGACAATTACAATCACACCCTTAACACTTCTTACATATCACCCTTATCTCGCCGTTTGCGGCGCGCAACCCGATCATACCTGACAATTACATCTCATACCAATGATGACAAATCACAGTTCAATCACAGAAGATTTCAGCTATAAGAATACAACTTCTTTACATAGCCTTTAGCACATACACTCATACTCTTGGATTTATTATCCTTTTAGCTTCGTTTTTCATAACGTGGTAGTGTGGTGGTCAACTAAAGACAGACAAGTATTACACTTCACACATCACATAAATCGGACAACCAGTTGCACATATTATAGCAATACACGTACCGTATGCTCAAACACCACAAGTGATTTTACAAAGATTAAAGTTAGCCATACATACCTGGAGTCGAGTTTCCCTTTTCAACTTTAACCCACAACCACCGAACCGACTAGTACCGTCAATCTAGTTCACAATTAGACATATTCAACTCAGAATTTGAAGTCATGCATGCAATTCGGACTCTCTCAAGCATTTTGTCAAGCACTATGTGAACCCATTAGATTACCAACCCTATCTTTGTGAAGTTTTCCCCAACCCACTCCCTCTTACTAGATTAGCACCATTATTAAACATGCATGCAAGGTCTTAGCTAATATTTCTAAGAATCAATCCAGGCCAACCCTCCCTTTGTTTAAAAATCAGAAAATTAATGAAAAGAAAGAAAAGGGGTTGGGAACCCTTACCTGCTAGAATGGGGAAGAATGGGATTACTCGAATTGCCAGGCCTGAGAGACCTTGAAATTCACTTTGATGGAATGATCACTTCCTTTCTCAAGAACTCTCCTTTCCTTCTCTCTATTTATTCAGAAAACTTGTTAAAATGAAAGGGGGCAGGGGTTAAATGAAACATGGGTCGGGTATACAAATATAGAAAATTAAAAGACCGTGTCGAATATGCGGTCAGGAATGCGATCGCATTCCTGACATGCGGTGCGCATATTGGACCGCAGAATGGCCCCCAGGTGGGCCAAATTTTGAAAACATTCTGCCCGGGTATGCGGTCCGCATACACGTTATGCGATCGCATAACACCCTTCAGTTGGGCAGTGATCTGCCCGTGTATGCGACCACTATGCGGTCCGCATACACGTTATGCGATCGCATAGTGCGTCGCATAACCCCCAATTTCTGGAAAAATTAAGTTCTTTCAAATCCGGGGTATTTTTACAAAATTAAGGTCCGTTTTAAGAATTTCCACAGAGTTAACCACTCGGGGACTTATTCGGGCATTATTTTAAGCAAGAAATTTTACGGGTCTTTACATTCTCCCCCCCTTAAAATCATTCGTCCTCGAATGAGGATTTTGGAAATCATTTGGTTTTTAAAAACATGATATGCAACTTCCCAATTTACACTAGCTCCAATATTTTCAGAAAATTTCGCCTGAGGTTCCCTTGTATATAGGCCTATCTACCTGTCAGAGAGCCCCCGAAACACATTTCCAAGCA
>ML296389.1:1980-12713 GCA_005239495.1 Nicotiana undulata
TTCCCCCCCCCCCCCCCCCCGGCCGTTTGAGTAAGTTTGCATTATCCCTAGCCTAAATCGAGGTCACTCATGAGGTTTGTCCTCTTTTCTAGGTTCCACGAAACCCTAATCTTATGTACCTTGGGTTTTTCTTTAATATTCGTTTTATATTTACCATGCTATGAAGTTTCTTCTTGTTTTTCTCCGAAAAATTTGGTTTTAAACGATTTCGAAAACTAGGGTTTCTCTACCCTGTTCTCAAACAGCTTTCCTCTCTGATTTTTAGTCATCTATATTATGTTTAAGCAATTATCTTCTGATTTCGTGTTATTTGAACTATTATTGATGAAACCCTAGTTTTCTGGGTTAGTCTTTACTATCAGACTATTTGTTCGTGTGTTCTCTGTAATTATGGCTTTGATTTATTATTATGACCTTTAATTCCTGCTGTTCTATGAGTATCTCTTCTTGTTAATCATGTGACTGCTATTTAAATGCTTAATAATTCCGACCTCTACCCCACTGGCTGTTTACTTGTTGATTTATATTGATCCTTTTGTGTGAAAATCCCACGCTTCTGATGTTTTCCTTAAATACATGGTCGTATATCCTTTATATGATTATGTACCATTTTTTTTGAATTATTTCTATATTTATGTGATGCTTTCCTTAATTACTTTGGATTCTCTGTGATTACAATTGAATCTGAAATCCTCTTAATTGATTTTCCAACTGATACCCTATTTTATTTTCATAAATGTGATATTATTTCAACTTTCCTTAATTATACACTATGTATTTGGCCTTGCTTGTGCACTATGTGATTTTTCTCTACCCTAATCAGCCTTATTAGACTGATCTTCTTTCCTTATTCTGCCTTGGCTATACCGTTTGAAACTAGACTCCTTAATTTAAGGAGTCCAGTTGTCTTAATTGACACTAATTGATTGCTATTTCCATGTTTGTGCACTCCTTGCCTACGTACTGCTTGTTTTCAAAACTATATAAAGACCTGTCTTCCCTCTTCACAAACACAGAGATTCATACAAAAATGCATTGATATTTATCAACTGCTCACTAACAAACACACACACACACACACTCTTGACTGACACTTACACTGATAACACACACTGATATTGAGAGCACTGACCACACACATACATTGCTCTGAAAGCTCATACACATCTCTTCTTACTCTTTGCTTCAATTGTTAACTACTCAGTCAGCTGAAAGCCAAGACAGAGTAATTCTGGTTCTCTTTTGCTTCTACACACTACTGTTATCTGCTACTATCTATTCTGCATACTATTGTTACCGTCATGTCCCTTTGCACTCTGCTATTCTCTATCACTCGACTGGTGTTTTTCTGATTTAGCTCTATAGTATCTTTGCACAATATGCTCCAGTTCTTGTTTATTTACTTATTGTTCCTTATGTGTTTTATCTTATGGTTCTACTGCCTACCATGTAACTAGCATGACCCCATAATGCCTTTCCCTTTTTTAGTCTATATTTTGCTTTCCATGTGATTCCCCGTAATTTTGAGGTCTTGTGTCATTTAGCATGCCCTTGCTATCCCTCCATTTTCTCTTAGTCTACTATGTCTCCGGTTCATTCTGTGACTCTGGCATGCTTATGTGTTTATAAGTTGATGTTTCTTACTTTGACTTGACTATTGTTACATGCTTTCATCCCATGCTTAACTTTCTGTGTTGTGAAACTGCCCCTCATGATACCTGAATGTTATGCAACCCTGATCCTATTAATCTATGCTGTTTTGTTGTGACTATGTGATAATTATGAGATAACTATGTGACAACTATATGACTACTATGTGATAACTATGAGAACCTGTAACTTGGATCTACTGCTGATATCTATGTTATTCGTCCCCAACTCCTCACCCCTGTTTGTGTTTGCTCTTTCATGAGTCCTTTACCTGCTGGTTGTAGTTGTATTACTTTCTCTCTGTGATAAACTATTTTTTTACAAAATCCTTTGTTACTTTTTTTCTAAAGTTATTTTCAAAGTACTGTTGTTTCAAACCAATTTTTCCAAACTCAAAATCCTTTTTAAACTCCAAGCACTTCCCACTACTCTTAGATTCTAGGTTCTGCCCCCTTCGTGTGAGCTATGCCTTGGGGACCCTTGAGTACCCATTGAACTTTGACACACAAGGCTGGCCTTCTACACTGCACTTACTCATCCTTTGCTAGGGTACCTGGGTGTGAGCACTGTCCAGGATCTTCCGAGGTCCTTAGAGATTATGACACACTTGGGTTGAAAGGCCATGGCATATGGAAAGTGGATCTGGTACTTTGGGACTACTGTTAGGCTCTCTATAGTATAGCTTCTTGATTTTCCCTCATTCAGTTGTGTAATTCATGCTATACTGGTCTGTAATAATTATTTGTAAAAACAACTCCGGGGATGGATAGTGAAAGGGTGGGACTATGCATGCCTAGTATAAATTTGGGTAGAAATCATGTCTTAGGATTTATTTTATCTCTGTGCGCAATAGAAACCCTGTTTAGGACATATCTACCATGCATTAGAAATCCTGTCTTAGGTATATTTATGTTTGCATCTCATCACATGCATTCTCACTTAGAAAAATCATGCTTAAAATACTTGTTATAATTACTGCTGCCTCATTCAGAAATCATGTTCTCATTCGAATAATTATAAATAACTGTCGTAAAATACTGCCTCTACATGCATATTCACATCTAGACATCCTGCTTATAATTACAACCGAATTATCTTTGTTTGCATTAGAGACCATGTTATCTTAGGGATCTATTTTCAGTATGTCTATATTTAAGGTTTTGTGTTAAGTAATCCGTTGAACACTTAGAAAGCATGTATTAGGTTCAATAATTAAGTGAAATCAGGCCCCCCTGTATCATCTACATAGCTAATAATCTTGCTAAAAATATGTCCAAATGGTTGAAAACGTTTTCCTGCATTTTAAACCCAGGCTGGTTTCATACTTGATATCTTACTTGCATTCTTAGATACCATGCCTATAGGATCTGCATTTTCTCATCAAATGTCTATTAAAACCAAAGTCTAAGGATCTGCATTCCACCTATGTCTTAAAATAGTAATCAGCATATATTCAGACGCTTAGGCAAACCTTAGGCCCAACGTTTGCTAAAAGTCAGAAACTTTTTTGTACAATACCTATAAAATGCATCAGTTTTAAAACTCAGTCATGCATTCTTTTCTGAAACTCATTAAATCCTGTTGTTTGCTACTGTCTTCACACCTAGAATTCTTGCTTAGGTTCTGAATCTGAGACCTTTGTTGTGTTTGAGATGTGCTATTTACATGCCTTACTTGTGGAGGGGTATTTGAGCCATATGTTTGTTATGTGTATCCCATATGTGTAAGTCCTAACTGTTTTTCTTACTTGTCGCTTAAAATTTTATCCTTTTAAACCTAGGGGTTACACCTAGTACTCACCTTGTAGGAGTAGTAGTCCTAAATATTCTCCAGGAATGATATGATGGGACGGGTAATAAGCTTCATAACCAACACGCGCATTTAAATACCTTAGCGGGGTGGGAAAGGTAGAATATGGATATGATGACCGGTGCGCTAATACCACGTGTAGCTCTGTCTATCGGGTATTGCACTGACCTGATCCATATTTCTTTAAAACCTAGGACATTTTCTTTCAAATGATTTTACTTTGTTATTCTTTAAATTTTTAGTAATTTCAGTATTTACTTGAAATCCCCTCTTATGTGAGCCTTGCTTGTAATTTGTTTATTGTCCAAAATTCACGAAACCATTTGGCCGGGACCCACAGTTGTGGATCTCGGGGGGTGCCTAATACCTTCCCCTTGGGATAATTTCAAGCCCTTACCCAATCTCTGATAACGCAAACTAGTCTATGAGTTAATGACTCAAGGTGCCCTAACGCACCACAAAATCGTTAGGTGGCGACTCTTCCTTAAATCTCTTCTTTTAAGGAGTTGTCCAGAATGTCATAAACCCGATCTCTCCGCACTTGAGTTTGCGAGGAGAAAAATGGGGGCACGACAGGGGGTGTGTACAGACTCAGGACGGGCTCCTTCAGCCCAAGCGCTATAACAAGAAAATCATGGAAAAAATCAATAACACAAGTTGCGGCCTGCAGTCCGATCCCATAAATATCCTCACCATCAGGCACTCGACCTCACTCAGTCATCAATCTCTCCAGTCTCTCGGGCTCACAATGTCACGAAAATCAGCCCAAAAAATGATGATGTGATGTATCAATAAATGGTGACAAAGATTCAGATATGATATGAAAATGAATGTGCTATGGCTGAGTATGCAATTGCAATATAAGAAAATAATTCAACAGCGACAATGACCTCGATGGGTTCCAATAGAATAAGCTTGTGGCCTAGACATGGTTCCTTGTATTGTTCCAGATAAGATCATGTTGCTACATAGTACCACCAAGATAACGAAGTCATACTTCACACGGTGCACGCCCACAGGCCCATCACCTAGAATGTGTGTCACCTAAACACCAAACACATAACACATTTAATCATGGTTCATACCCTCAGCTCCAAGTTTAGAAGTGTTGCTTACCTCTAACAAGCCAAATCCAATGCCGAGCAGGCTAAGTGATGCTTCATAAATGCCATCTTGCGCCTACCGGCCTCTGAACGGCTAGAAACTAGAAAAAAGCATCTCAAATTCATCAAGTAATGCTTAAGGAAATAATTTCACATGATAAAGGACGAATCTTTAATCAAAATCCCAAAATCGACCTAAAAGCCCAACCCGGGTCTGCGCCTCAGAACTCGATGAAACTCACAAAATACGACAACCCATTCAATTACGAGTCAACCATACTAGTTTCACTCAAATCCGACTCCGAATCAACGTTCAAAACTCAAAAATTCACTTTATCAAGTTTTACACAAAACCCCCAATTTCTCTTAAAAATTCATCAACCAATTGCCAAAAATTAAGATAGATTCGGGAAACAAAATCAAAACTAAGTGTAGAACACTTAACCCGATACTTGTGATGAAAATGTCTTCAAAAGTTACCTCAATCCGAGTCCCACATCTCAAAATATGATAAAAGAACCAAAACCTTGATTTAATATTGTTCTGCCCATGCCTTTACGCATCTACGATAAAAGAGCCGCTTATGTGACAAGACATCCGCTTCAACGGAAATACACTAAGAAAAGACCCCTTGCACCTGCAGAGCCATATTCCGCTTTCGTGACATCGCAGGTGCCAGCCACCATCCGCACATGCGCTAGATCTTGCTCCTGCGCTCAATCACTTCGCACATGCGCCCAAATCTCTGCTTCTACGATCATCATCACCCAGCTCTCACCTCTCTTCTATGACTCCTTTGTCGCTTCTGCGACCATGGCACCTACGCAATTTCAACCGGGTGCGTTACCAGTACCAGCAGCTACCAGCAACCAAATAAAAATTTGGAAATGGTCGGAACCTCGCCAGAAACTCAGTCGGGCCCCTCGGGACCCTGTCCGAATATACTAACATGCCCCATAACAAAACACTGACCTACTCGAGGCCTCAAATCACATATAACAACATTGAAGCGATGAATCACACCTCAAATCAAACCTAAATAAACTTTGAACCTTTAACATCCAAAACTCACGCCGAAACATATCAAATCAACCCAGAATGAACTCAATTTTGGAACACAAGTCCCAATTGATATAAAAAAGCTATTCCAATTCCCGGAACAAAATTCCGATCCGATACCATCAAAGTCAATTTTCGGTCAAACTTATGAACTTCCCAATTCTTCAAATTTCCAACTTTCGCCATTTATCGTTGAATCCTTCTTGAAATATTAAAATGCAAATCAGGGCATATACCTAAGTCCAAAATTACCATACGGACCTAATGGAACCATCAAAATGTTGTTCAGGGGTCAAATTAACACAAGTCAAACTTGGTCAACTCTTCCAACTTAAAGCTTAAATCATGAAATTTATTCTTCCAAATTGATTCCGAATAACCTAAAAACTCAAGTGATGATTCACATAAGTCATAATACATTATACAGAGCTACTCATTCCTTCAAACTATCGAGAGAAGTGCAAATTCTCAAAATGATCGTTCGGGTCGTTACATCATAATTCGATGATGCATTATTCTCTTAGTTTCTTGCTGATTTTTCTTTGATTTTTTGCATGCGTAACTGATATATCTTATTCGATAATGATGTAATTTTTGAATTAATGTTTGTATTTGGTCATAGGTGCCACGACACAAACTTCCAACCAACTAAGGTTGTGAAGTCGCCAAAAGCCGCTCACTAGGCGAGCCAACACAACATAAACACGATATCAAAGCATTAAACATTTGAAAACTGATAAAAAATATTACATAAAAAAAACAACTCTGAAATAGCATTGTAAGGTTCTCAAGCAATAACTACCGTAATCCACCCCAAAATTAGGTGTCACAAGTACATGAGCTTCTAGATCCAACTAAATACAAGGTTATAAGAAATATAATATCGTCTAAAACAAAATGGAACTAGTACGATGAAATAGGAAAGTGATTCTAAGGCCCACGAACGTGATGCAACTCTACTTTGAATCATTATATGCTATCCACTAAGAACCTCTTGGGACTGCACTGGTACCAATGCCAAAATACGTACAAAAAGTGAAGAAGTATAGTATGAGTACAACCGACCCAACATACTCAGTAAGTGTCGAGCCTAACCTCGACGAGGTAGTGACAAGGCTAAGTTAAGATACCTACTAAAAACTTGTGTAGTTATATAAACATAGGGCAACAAAATAACAAATAAAGCGCAAAAAGTAACAATAGGGGAGGAGCGAACCTCTTTCTAACAAGCACTGAAACCATCAAGTCAAATTCGCATTTTGATTATGAAGTAAAAACAATGAAATCAAAAATTTATACGGCATCACCCTTCTTGCTTTTACTCTCATACTTACCATATATCATAAATTGAAAGGCACTACATCACCTTTGTGCTTTTACTCTCATCCTCACACGATCATAACAAAATATATATGCATGGCATCACCATTAGTGCTTTAACCTCTAATGATAAATTAGCATGTGCACGACAACGTTCTTTGTGCTTTTTACTCTTCCCAACAAATAATAACAACAACACAAATACCAAGTGAGGTGGGAAGAAAATACACTCCAACAATAGTACTAACTCCACTCGTTATATGAGAATCTCGCCACAATTAGAGCAGCCAACCAATTTCAACTTCCACGTTCTCAACACCCAATATCACAACAATTCAATATAAGAAATTACTTGGAACCAACTAGTCAAGAGTAAGCGATCTATCTAATGCATGAAAAGCATGGTAAACGAAATAACGTGGTAAAATTCAGACTAATTATTTACCCGCGTGCTTATCAATATCCAACCCATATGCACTCGTCACCTCGTATATATGCCGCCCCCAACACATAGTTCGCATAACATATAGACTCAATTCTATCTTAATTCCCTCAAATCAAAGTTAACAACAATACTTACCTCTCTAAGAAATAATATTAATAATCAACCACGGCTTTTTCTTTCGAACAAGCCTCCAAACCAACCAAATATAGTTAATTATCATTCTAACGATTCAAAATAAGCTCCCACGAATAAAAAAAGTTAAATTTTAAGATAAATTAAAAAGTCAACAAAAGTCAATCCCTGTCTTGATTGGTTGAAATCCGAGATTCAGACCAAATCTCGATTACTCATTCACCCACGAGCCCATTTATGTAATTTATTTTGAAATCCGACCTCAATTTGAGGCCTAAATCTCAATTTTATAAAATCTCCAAATTCTACCAAAAACCCTCAATTTCTGCAATCACATTCATATATTTGATGTTAAAATTAATGGAAAGTTGTTGAAATTGATTGAAAACTAGCTAAAGATACTTAGCAATGAATTTGGGAAGAAAAGCTCTCAAGAATCACCTCTATGGAGTTGAAAAGTAGTGTTTTATCCAGCTACAAATGTCGCCATTGCGAACTCTTTTTCAATATAATGCGTCGAAATGCGCTCGGGTAACCCGGGACCCGAACCAAACAAGCATACAAGCCCAAAACATCATACAAGCCCAATCCAAGGTTGTTTACCAAAAAGGTTGACTGTGGTCAACTCTAGCATTATTTTACGTCAAAAATCACATTTCATCAAAATTTCACAAAAATGCTTTCCGAAAAATTGACATGGATCACACACGCAAGCCATATAACATAGAATGAAGCTATGAAATGTCTCAGAACAGAAAAATAAAGTCTAGTTCTCAAAACTTCCTATCGGGCCGTCACATTTTCCACCTATGCTAGAAAAGTTCCCTGAGCTGTTAAAAAGGTGTGGTATCTACTCTGCATATCAGACTCGGACTCCTACGTAGCCTCCTCAATTGGCTGACCTCTCTAAGGCTTTTTCACATAAGGAAAACTCTTAGCTCTCAACTTACAAACTTGCCGGTCTTGAATAGCTACCAAGTCAGTCTCATAGGTCAAATTCTCATCAAGTTGTACCATGCTGAAGTCCAAAACATGTAATCTATCATCATGGTACTTTCGAAGCATAAAAATGCGGAATACCATATGTACCTCTGCTAGGATAGGAGGCAATGCAAGCCTATAATCAACCTCCCTAACTCTCTCCAAGATCTCAAAGGGGCCAATAAATTTGGACTGAACTCTCCCTTCTTCTCAAACCGCATCGCGCTCTTCAAAGGAGACACTCGAAGAAGAACCTTCTAACCCGCTATGTAAGCTACATCTCAAACCTTCCGGTCCTGAATCACCTTAATCTTTCCAAAGAAACATAGACTAAATCAGTGCCCAATAATTTAACCTCACTGGGTGCAAACCAATCAATCAGCAAACAACAGCGCCTCCTATATAAGGTCTCGATGGAGCCATATGGACACTCAACTGATAACTGTTGTGGTAGGAGAATTCTTCTAGAGGTAATAATTAGTCCTATTGACCCCCAAAATCCATAAAGCATGCTTGCAACATTCCCTTCAATATCTCAATAGTGCACTCAGACTATCCGTCTGTCAAAGGATGAAATGCGATACTCATCTCGACCTGCGTCCCAACTCACGCTACACGACTCTCTAAAAATGTGACGTGAACTGCGTGCATCGATTGGAAGTGAGGAAATAAGCATGTCGTGCAGGAGGATAATCTCCTAAATGGAAATCTGAGCCAACCTCTTTGAGGAATAAGAAGTCATCACCGGAATAAACTGTGCAGACTTAGTCAACCGATCCACAATAACTCAAACTGCATCATATCTCATCAAGTTTCGTGGTAAGCCTACCACAAAATCCATAGGGATGTGCTCCCAATTTCACTCCGGTGTCTCTAATCTCTGAGTCAACCCACCAAGTTTTTGATGCTCATACCTCACCTGTTGAGAATTAAAACACCTAGAGACATGACTTGCAATAACATTCTTCATCCTATGCCACCAATAGAGCTATTTCAGGTCACGGTACACCAAAATCAGTGCCCAATAAGTAAGAACCCATCTAGGCTCCAAAACATCAAACCTCAAGAACTGATTGCCCAAAGCCTGATCATCCATGGCTAGTGGCCTCTCCACTGCAAATATTCAAAACTTCCCATGCTCTCAGCCTTCCTGCTCAATCCATCGATGACTATATTGGCTTTCCCCGTATGGTATAATATGGTGATATCATATTCTTTCAACAACTCTAAACATCTACGCTACCACAAATTAAGGTCCCTATGCTTTACCATGTGATGGAGACTATGATGATTGGTATAGACCTCACATGGAACACCGTACAGATAGTGCCTCAAAATCTTCAACGTGTGAATTATGGAAACTAACTATACATCATGCACATGTTAATTCTCCCCATAAAACTTCAAATAATGAGATGCGTAGGAAATCACCATAATGTCATGCATCAATACCACGCCAAGCACAATAAGCATGCATCACAATACACAATGTATGATCCTCAACCTGTATCTAACACAACACTTGGCTATAGTCAATGCAGTCTTGAGATTCTAAAAGCTCACCTCACACTCGTCAAATCATATGAAAAGAGCACCTTTCTAGGTTAACTTGGTCAATGGGGATGAGATAGATGAAAAACCCTCCGTGAATCGGCGATAATACCCCAAAAACCAAGAAGCTCCAAATCTCTGTAGCTGAAGTAGGTCTAGGCCGGTTCTGCACTGCCTCTAAATTTTTAGGATCCATATTGATACCCTCAAAAGATACAACATGGCCTAGAAAGGCAACCGAGTCCAACCAGAACTCACATTTTGAAAACGTGGCATATAACCGACTATCCTTCCAAGTCTGAAGTATAATCACGAGGTGCTGCTCATGGTCCTCTCAATTGTGGGAGTAAACAAAAATATTGTCAATGAAGAAGATCGCGGAGGAATAAAGATAAGGCTTGAACACCATGTTCATCAAATCTATAAAGGCTAATAGGACATTTGTCAAGCCAAATGACATCACCAAGAACTCATGGGGACATACCGAGTCCAAAAAGCTGTCTTAGGAATATCCCATGCCCTAATCTTCACCTGATGGTAGCTAGACCTCAAACCAATCTTAAAAAATACCTTGAGATTCTAAAAGCTCACCTCACACTCGTCAAACCATATGAAAAGAACAGCTTTCTAGGTTAACTTGGTCAATGGGGATGAGATAGATGAAAAACCCTCCATGAATCGGC
>ML296391.1:1037-18746 GCA_005239495.1 Nicotiana undulata
AGTCCTATGTACTTATTTTCAGACCTTTGTTTTTAGTAATCTCTTAGACAGTTCGTGAGTATGTGACACCAATTCTGGGATTTGTATATGGGTTTTACTTCGAAATTGCTATGTTATATTCTGGTTATTTGTTAACCTTCACATTGAGGACCATCGATGCCTTAGTTATCTTGTTCGTTTTAGTTGTTAATGAGTTTTATTGAGTTCGAACGTTGGATTGTCTAGCGGGTTCAACGTTAGACGCAGTCATGGCCCGAAGGTGGGATTTCAGATCGTGACATTAATAGCCTCAAAAAGAAAATAATAAGTTAGTATCCATCAAACATGGAAGATTATACGTGTCTTGTCATTTGTATTTTCAAACATATCTTCACATGTGCAAATTTTTTGGTTCATAAGGAATATAAAAATGTTTAAGATGTCCAAGGCATTAATCTTGTCATTTTATCTGCCCATGCCATTCATTATTTTATTCAAAGTGAGTTATTAAATTGGATAGATAGAAACATTGGAGATTTTTCTTTTCACGACAAGGGATAAGAGTAGGCTATGGGTGGGGTTGAGTTAAAAGAATGTATAACTCTTAAACCTCGCGATAATTCGAAACTTAGGAAAACAATTATGAACATCGGTAGTGCTTTAGGAACAATTTTAATTTATTATCGTGATTATGTACTCGTTCGCGTGACATAGTTATGATTTCCAAACTTAAAACCTAGGTATGCGTTCGCGCAACTTTTGAAAAATAATCGTAATAATAATAAATTAAAAAATAGATGTCTCAAATCTGAAAATAATTGAAACACTCTAAAATACTAAAAAACTTTAGATGTATTTCAAATATTAGCCCTGTGTTCATACCCGAACCTTGGATTGATATTCTTAAATAATAAAAGGATCATTTGTGCATTTCGCGTCTCGATGCCTTTAAATTTAAAAATAATTATATTACAACCATGTGTACATCCCGTACCTTGGTTTAACATTTAATTTCAAAGAAGTACCTTGTATGCATACCGCATCTGGGTGAACACAATTAATAAAATATAATAATCAATTAAGCGGTAATAACCAAGTCATAGACAATAAAAATACAAAAATAGCCTAAATTGATTTAAGCCTTATAATAGTCAATAAAAGCGACCGTGCTAGAACCACGGGACTCGAGGGGTGCCTTACACCTTCCCCTCGGTCAACAGAATTCCTTACCCGGTCTTTTGGTTTCGCAGAATTTAAAACAGAGTCAATTTTTCCCAATTTGGGATTTAAATAAACCGGTGACTTGGGACACCATGAAATTATCCCAAGTGGCGGCTCTTAAATTAAATAAATAATCTCATTTCGAATAATGTCACTTAAATTGGAAAAACTCCCCATATTCCCCTGACGGAAAAAGGAGGTGTGACATTAAGTATGCCTCATTGAGGTCTTATAGGTTCAAGTATGCCTCATTGAGGTCTTATAAGTTCGAGTTTTCGATGACTCGATATGTTGACTGTCGAAGACAGTCCCCGAGTATTCGGGTGTATTTGGCCCTTGAGCCTTTTCATGTAGAAATATAAATGAAAAATGGTAGACTTCTTTGAGACATGGAGTATTTTGATATAACAATGCTTCTTTGAATGATTGATACATGCGTACATGTTTTTGTTATCGGGGGCTCGACTATCCTACATGGACATGATTTATTTGACCGTTTGGCCCATTACAACATTCGTCTATCGAGGCCCTCCTTGGCATGATTTGTTTTCTTCGAGGATATAAACTCCGAGGGTGATGCCCCCCCAGTATTCGAGGTAGATTGAAAAATAATCCTTGAATACTTGTTGAATTTTCCTTAGGTAACACATAGGTGTTGCCTCATTAAAAACCTTGCCGGTAAAACCCATTTGGGATAAAGCCCGATCTAAGGGAAAAAGAGTGCAACGCATGCTTTAAAACCCAGGTCTTCGAGCTGAAGGGTGCCTCGATGTTCTCCATCGAACACCTACAAGGAATTAGTTTCAAATACAAATGGAAAAAGGGGAGAAGGTCATACCTCAGCAATAATATCGTTTGAGCAGCGATATATTCCAATTGTTTGGCAGTTGCTCGCCTTCCATTGTGCTAAGTTTGTAGGATCCTTTGCCTACGACTCCGAGGACATGGTACGATCCCTCCTAATTTGGGCCTAGCTTCCCTTCATTTGGGTTTCGAGGATTGAGGGTGACTTTCCTCATAACTAAGTCCCCGACTTCGAAGTAGCGAAGATTCTTTCTTCGGTTGTAGTACCTTTCGATCCTTTGTTTTTGAGCGGCCATCCGAACTAATGCGGCTTCACGTTTTTCATCTAGTAGCTCCAGGGAAGTGTTCATGGCCTCGTTGTTCGAGTCATCGGTGGTATGTTGAAATCTGACACTCGGTTCCCCGACCTCGATCGGGATCAATGCCTCAGACCCATATACCAAAGAAAATGGGGTCTCCCCCGTGCTTTACTTCGACGTCGTTCGATATGCCCATAGCACCTCGGGCAATACTTCTCTCTATTTTCCCTTCGCATCATCTAACCTCTTCTTCAAATTTTGGATGATGGTTTTGTTTGTGGACTCGGCCTGAACATTTGCACTTGGGTAAGGCGTTGATAGGATCCTTTGATTTTATGATCTTTGAGGAATTTTGTTACTTTGCTGCCGATGAACTGCTTCCCGTTATCGCATGCTATCTCGGAAGGGATCCCAAACCGATATATGATGTGATCCCATATGAAGTCAATGACTTCTTTTTCTCTTATCTTCTTGAAGTCCTGCGCTTCTACCCATTTTGAGAAGTAGTCGGTCATAAATAAGATAAATCTAACTTTACCTTGTGCCATTGGTAGGGGGACGACGATGTCCATCCCCCATTTCATGAATGGCCACGGGGATAGGACCGAGTGCAGTTGTTCACCAGGTTGATGGATCATCAGTGCAAATCTTTGGCATTTATCACATATTCAAACGAACTCCTTGGTGTCCTTTTCCATGCTATCCCAATAATACCCCGCTCTAATCACCTTTCAAACCAAAGAATCGACACCAGAATGGTTCCCACAAGTGCCTTCATGGATTTCTCGTAGCACATAATTAGTGTCCCCCGGTCCCAAGCATACTGCCAGTGGTCCATTGAAGGTCCTTTTATATAATGTTCCATTTTCATCTAGTGAAAATCAAGCTGCTTTGGCTCGAAGAGCCCTCGATTCTTTTGTGTCCGAGGGGAGCTTCCCCTGTTTCAAGTAGTCGATATACTTATTCCTCCAATCCCATGTTAAACTTTTTGAGTTAATTTCTGCATGGCCTTCTTCGATCACTGACCTCGATAGTTGGACGATAGTCCCCGGGATAATATCATCTTCTTCAACAGATGAGCCTAAGTTTGAGAGTGCATCGGCCTCGCTAATCTGTTCTCGAGGTACGCGGACCGGCGTCCACTCTTTGAAGCGATGCAGTGTCACTTGAAGTTTGTCTAAGTATCTTTGCATTCTATCTTCTCGAACCTCGAAGCTTCCATTTACTTGGTTAACTACCAAAAGGGAGTCACATTTTGCCTCGATAACCTCTGCACCAAGGCCCTTGGCTAGTTCGTGACCTGCAATCATGGCCTCATACTCGGCCTCATTGTTAGTCAGTTTAGAAGTTTTTATAGATTGTCTAATTATGCTGCCCATAGGCGGTTTTAGAACAATGACAAGCCCGGACCCTTTCACATTCAAGGCACCGTCTGTGAAGAAGGTCCATACCCATGATGATGTACCTGTTTTTAACACCAGTTCCTTTTCCATTTCGGGTACGAGGGCAGGCGTAAAATCGGCCACGAAATCTGCCAAAATATGAGACTTGAGAGTTGTTCGGGGTTGATATTAGATATCATATCCTCCTAGTTCGATGGCCCATTTGGCCAGTCGGCCCGATAATTCGGGCTTATGCAGAGGGTATGTGCTTAATACACATATAGGATGACATCGAAAATATGGTTTCAACTTCCTAAAGGCACTTACTAATGCAAGAGCTAATTTTTCTAAATGAGGATACCTGGTTTCATCATCTCCTAGTGTAACGATCTGACCAGTCATTTTGAGAATTTAAGCTCCATTTGGTGGAATAAGGTCATAAGCAACCTCACATTGTGTATATCGACCTGTGTGCGTGGTTAGAATCAGTTATCGGATAATCCGGAGTCGAATTACGAGAAATTGTTTAGTTTTGGAGGCTTAAGTGATAAAAGTTGACTGGAGGTTTGACTTATATGTAAATGACCTCAGAATGAGTTTGGTTAATGTCAACAGCTTTGTATGATGATTTTGGACTTAGGCGTGCGTCCAGAATTGGATTTGGAGGTCCGTAGGGTGATTTAAGGTAATTTGGCGAAGGTTAGAATTTCGGTATTTCCGGCCGATAGGTGAAATCTAGATATCGGGCTCGGAATGGATTTCTGAGAGTGGCTGTAGGTCCGTTGTGTCAATTGGGACTTGTCTGCAAAATTTCATGTTGTTCTGGGTTGTTTTGATAGGTTTCGAAGCGAGTCTTGATATTTGGAGTTTTGAAAATTTCTAAGTTTGATTTTTGGTTTGATTCGTCATTTTGGTGTTAGTTCGTGTGTTTTGAAACCTCGAGCGAGTCCGTGTTAGGTTATATGACTTGTGTGTGTGTTTGGATGGGGTCTTGGGGGCCTCGGGCGTGTTTCAGATAGGCTACGGATCATTTTTCCTCATTTTTCCACTGCTGATGCTGGTTTCTGGTTTCCTTCTATGCGATCGCATAGATGAAGCCGCGATCGCATAGAGTCATTTTTGGGTCGCCCAGTTTTGTTCAATGCGATCGCATTGAAGCATCCGCGATCGCAGAAGTACATCTCCCTCTTCATCGCGATCACACAGTGAACCTGCGTTCGCATAGTTCCCAGTTCTCATTCTCCGCGTTCGCATTCGTGTTGCCGCGAACGCATAGCACAATTTGGCCAGCAACATTTTCCTTATCCGCGATCAAAGTGTCTTCTCCGCGATCGCATAGAAGCTTTTGGCCAGCCCTTCCCTTCCTCTTCGCGATCGCATCCAATTGTCTGCGATCGCGATGCTTTAAACACCTGGGCAGATTATATATTTCCAAAAACGAGGTTTAAGCCATTTTAAAGATATTTTGAGTTCTAGAGCTCGATTTTGGGCGATTTCTTGGGGGATTTTCACACTAATCGAATGGGTAAGTGTTCTTCCACTAGAATTTGATATATTTCATGAATTAGTTCTTATTTTTATCATTTCTAAATTGAAAATTCATGATTTGAATAACCAAACGACATCAGATTTGGATAAATTTGGTATGGTTGAACTCGTATCGGAATGGGTAAATGGAAATTGTGAGATTTGTCGAGTTTCGAGGTGCGGGTCCAGGGGTCGACTTTTGGGTCGATTTTTATAAATTAGTAAAGATTGAAACTTTATTATTCGGAACCATTCCTTATACGTGTTATGTGCATTTTGAAGTTGTTCTAGTTGGTTTTGAGCCGTCCGGAGGTCTTTCCGCCCAAGAAGTCTACTTTTGAGTATTCCGGTGGTCGTCTTTGAGGTAAGTATCTTGCCTAACCTTGTGTGGGGGAACTACCCCTAGGATTGAGTCTTGTTTGTTGATTGCAGTCCGTGTATGCGAGGTGACGAGTGCGTACTCGGACTTATGTGCAATTAGATTGCCCTTCTAGGATTTTAGGTCCTTATATTCCCCGCGTATGAACTGCAAATTGTTATATCTAGATCCCTGATTTCTAGCTTCGTCTCTCCTTATTAAATTAGAAGTTGATTGCTTGGTGTTTCCTTGCTTCTTATTTGTAGACCTTGCTTTTCTTACCGTTACACTATAGTTTTTCTTTATACTCTGCTCATTTGATTAAGATTAGTATGATCTCGCCCCATAATTGTTTAGCAGTAATTGGAATATCTATACCTTGGTGTCAAGCATGCCCGTGAGTCGTATATCGTGATTACGTGATCCCCCTCCCTCAAGTGCTACTTAGGATTAATTGGGTAATTTCTATGTTGGTGATATTACTTAGGGGTTGCCTACCTATTGAATACTCGTTCGAGTTGAGTTTATTCGATAAAGTTAATTGCCTAAGTGAGGTTGGCTATAACTGATGCCCTTGCCGGGATGATTTGGTTTTCTTTGGTTGTGAATTTGGATGCATGGAATCGTTGACATATTTGCCTTGCTTTCTCCTCGTTATGCTACTTTCCTTGTGCTTGGTATTCCTTTAAGTGGCTATTTCTTATGAGTGAGTTTTATCATTCTGGTGATTTAATTCCTTGTATTTGATTGCTCATCGCACCTTGCATTTTGTTTGTTGTTTTATTGCCTGTTGTGGTACTGTATGTTGTTCTGTCGCATTCTAGTTGTTTTTCTCAGTACTGCATTGCATATTTAAATTGGGACTACGGAGTGAGATCCGAGAGCTTTCCCCCTGTACTGCATTGCATATTTAAATTGGGACGACGGACTGAGATCCGGGAGCTTTCCCCCTGTACTGCATCACATATTTAAATTGGGACTACAGACTGAGATCCAGGAGCTTTTCCCCTGTACTGCATCGCATATTTAAATTGGGACTACGGACTGAGATCCGGGAGCTTTCCCCTTGTACTACATCGCATATTTAAATTGAGACTACGGACTGAGATCCGGGAGCCTTCCCCCTGTACTGCATTGCATGACAAATCCCGAGTTACGGACCGAGTTCCGGTGAGGTTACCATTGATGAGATTGGATTGAAAGATATATATATATATATATATATAAGTATTTGTCTTGCAGAAAAGTGATATTTGAAAAAGCAGTATTTGGGAAAGTATATTTGAACAAATGGTATTTGAAAAGGGCAGTATCTGGGAAAGTATATTTTGACAAATGGTATTTGGAAAACAGTATTTCGAAAAGTATATTTTGACAAATGATATTTGGAAAAGCAGTATTTGGGAAAGTATATTTTTGACAAATGATATTTGGAAAAGCAGTATGTGGGAAAGTATATTTGGACAAATGATATTTGGAAAAACAGTATTTGGGAAAGTATATTTGAACAAATGATATTTGAAAAGGGCAGTATCTGGGAAAGTATATTTTGACAAATGATATTTGGAAAAGCAGTATTTGGGAAAGTATATTTTGACAAATGATATTTGGAAAAGCAGTATTTGGGAAAGTATATATGAACACCACGTATTTTGAAGGAACTATGCTTTAAGGATTCCTCTTTAAAAAGATATAAATATACATTCAGAGAAACTATGTTTCAAAGAAGTTTTCCTTCTTTCCGAAATGATTATATTTTCAAAACCTTCAAATCTAAACTCACGATTTAAATGTTTTCACTCGACGTTTTTACCAGCTCTATTGATTTTATTGGTTTAAGCCTGATATGAAGAAATTGATATAGTGATAGGTTGTTAATGCTTATTGGGTTGTGACTTCGACTTTGGCTTGACATTTCTTAGGTTCTCTTTGCGTATTTCTACTTTGTTGCCGTAGATCATATTTGCTGAGTTTTCTTCTATATTATTCTATCTTTATTTCAGCGAAAATCTTTAGATAGACATTACGTTTCAGTCATTATCTTCGTAATGCCTTTTTCTTATTAGACCAGTGGGGTCTTGACTAGTCCTCGTCACTACTTCACCGAGGTTAGTCTTGATACTTACTGGGCAGCGCTGTGGTGTGCTCATACTACTCTTCTGTGCATTTTTGTTTGCACAGATCCAGGTATTGACCATTAGTAACTGCACGGATCACCGTTGATGAGGAGACTCAAGGTAAACCTGCTGCTGCGTTCGTAGGTTTCGGAGTCACCTTCCAGTTTATCTCCAACTGTACTTATTCATTTCTAGACAGTTGTAGTCAGATTTTGTAGAAAGAATTCGTAGAGCTTATGACTTGTATTTACCGGGTTTTGAGAAATTGTAAACTCTGTCAAGATTTCCATATCGAGACTGTTATGTTTTATTTCATTATTGTTGATGCTCAGTAATATATTAGGCTTACCTAGTCCCTAAGACTAGGTGCCATCACGGTGCCCAACGGAGGGAAAATTGGGTCGTGACACCTAGGGTCCGACTTACATAATAGACAGTAAATTGCGTACCTTTCTCTTCTCGAACCAACACGCCACTTACCGCCACCTCGGACACGGCTAAATACAAGTATAGTGTTTCATCCTCCTTCAGAGTATGACGCAAGGGAGGGCTCGGGAGATACCGCTTCAATTCTTTCAAGGATTGTTGACAAACTGGAGTCCATGCAAAGTTGTTCTTCTTCTTGAGTAGGGAAAAGAAATCATGACTCCGATCTGAAGACCTCAAGATAAATCGGCCCAAGGCAGCTATCCGCCCGGCCAACCGTTGCACGACTTTTACATTATTCATGATGGTGATTTCGTTGATGGCTTTGATTTTATCGGGGTTGATCTCAATCCCCTGTTCGATACCATGAAGCCTAAGAACTTGCCCGAGCCGACTCCGAAAGCGTATTTCTTGGGGTTGAGCTTCATGTTGTACCTTCTTAGGATTTCGAACGTTGCCTGCAAATGAGTCAAATGGTCCTCTGCGCGCAGGGACTTAACTAGCATTTCATCAATATAAACTTCCATAGATTTACCTATTTTATGTTCGAACATCTTATAAACTATGCGTTGATATGTTGCTCTTGCATTTTTTTTAGCCCGAAGGGCATTACATTATAGCAATAAGTACCATACTTCGTGATAAATAAAGTCTTTTTATGGTCCTCCAGGTTCATTTGAATTTGATTGTACCCGGAGTAGGCATCGAGAAAAGTAAGGGTCTCGTGGCTAGCCGTAACATCGATCACACGGTTGATGTTGGGCAGTGGGAAAGAATCTTTAGGGCATGCTTTTGTAACGACCCAATTGGTCGTTTTGAGAATTTAAGCTCTGTTCGGTGGCGCAAGGTCATGAATAGCTTCACATTGTGTATATTGACTTGCGTGCGTGGTTCGATTCAGTTACCGGATAATCCGGAGTCAAATTGGGAGAAAAACAAATTCATTTTTGGAAGCTTAAGTGATGGAAGTTGACCGGAGGTTTGATTTTTTGTGTAAACGGCCTCAGAATGAGTTTTGGGTGATGTCAGCAGCTTCATATAATGAATTTGGACTTAGGCGCACGTTCGAAATTGGTTTTAGAGGTCCGTAGAGTAATTTGAGGTAATTCGACGAAAGTTAGAATTTCGGCGATTTCGGCCGATAGGTGAAATTTTGATATCGGGCTTGGAATGGAATTCCGGGAGTGGTTGTAGGTCCGTTTGGTTATTCATGACTTGTCTGCAAAATTTGGCATCATTCTGGGTTGAATTGATAGGTTTCGACACGAGTTTTTGATATTTGAAAATTTGAAAGTTTATAAGTTTGATTTTTGGGTTGATTCGTCGCTTTGGTGTTGTTTTATGTGATTGAATCCTCGAGCGAGTCCGTGTTAGGTTATATGACTTTTTTGTATGTTTAGACGGGGTTCCGGGGATCTCGGGTGTGTTTTGGATGGGCTTCAGGTCAATTTTCTTTAAATTCTAACTGCTGATTCTATCTTATGGTTTTCTTCTATGCGATCACATAGAAGTAGACGCGATCGCATAGTGTTGCTCTGACCAGCCCAATTTTTCTTCATCGCGTTCGCATAGATTTGTTCGCGATCGCATAACTCTGTAGGCTTCATTCTTCGCGTTTGCATCTCTCAGTCAGCATTCGCATAGTGCTTTCATTTGGGCATCAAATTAATCCTTCAATGCGATCGTATCCCCTGCTACACGATCGTATAGCACCTTTTTTGGCCAGTAACATTTTCCTCTACGCGATCGCATATAAATTCTCGCGATCGCGATGCTTTAAATTCTGGGCAGACAGAATATAACCCAAAATCGAGGGTTAAGCCATTTTTATCACATTACTTCTAGAGCTCGGTTCTTGGCGATTTTTGATGGGTTTTTCACGAAATTCGATTGGGTAAGTGTTCTTCAACTAGAATTAAATATATTCCATGATTTATCTTTGTTTTCATCATTTAATTTGTGTTTTGAGTTGAGAAAATGTTGGTTTTGAAAGAAAATTTCTAAAAATAAAAAATCGTGATTTAAGGGACCATATGGTATCAGAATTTGATGAATTTTGTATGGTTGAACACGCATCGGAATGGGTATTCGTATTTTATAAAATTTGACGGGTTCCGAGGTGCGGGCTCGAGAGCCGACTTTTGGTTCGATTTTTTTAATATTATAAAGATTGAAAGTTTATTATTCAGAATAGTTCCTTATATGATTTATGTGTGTTTTGGAGTTGTTATAGTTGGATTTGAGCCGTCCGAAGGTCTTTTCTCCCGAGAATTCCGTTTTAGAGTACTGGGTTGTCGTCTTTGAGGTAAGTATCTTGCCTAACCTTCTGTGGGGGAACTACCCTTAGGAATTGAGTCTTCTATGTTGATTGTAGCCCATGTACGCGAGGTGACTAGTGCGTACTCGGACTTATTTGTATGAATTTGGCCTTTTAGGGTTCTTAGGCCCTTATATTCCATGTGTATGAATTTGTAATTGTTATGACTAAGTTTCTGGTTGTTAGTTTCATCTCTTCCTGCTTCAATTAGAATTACTTGCTTTAGATTCCCTTTGTGGTCGGTTTGATCTTAATTGACTTAGTTGAAGAATTTTACTTCTCCTATTATCATGCTATATTTTCTTCATAAATTGCCTAATTGACTAGAATTAGTATTATCTAGCCCTATAATTGTTTAGCCATAATTGGAATATCTATTCGTCGGTGTCAAGCATGTCCGTGAGTCGTATACTGTGATTTATATGATTTTTCCTTAAGTGCTACTTAGCTTTAGTTTGATAATCTTCCATAATGATGGTATCTCCTTGGTGTGGACTATTACTGAGCATTATTCAAGCTGAGTTTTATTCCATGAAGGTAATTGTTTAAGCAAGATTGGTTATAGTTATTTTCCCTTGCCGAGATGATTTGGTTTCTTCTTGTTGTGAATTTGAATATTGAGAATCGTTGCTATATTTGCCTTGTTTTCTCCTCGTTATACTGCTTTCTCTCTATGCTTGGCATTCCCTGCAGTGGCTACTTCTTATGAGTGAGTTTTACCATTGTTGTGATTTAAGTTCTTGTGTTGATTTGCTCGTCGCACTTGGTATTTCTGTCTTTTGTCGCTTTTGTGCTTGTTGTGGCAATGTATGATGTTTCTGTCGTGTTCTAGTTTTCTCTCTGTTGGCTGCATTGCATATTTAAATTGGGATTACAGACGTATTCTGGGAGCTTTCCCCCTGTACTGCATATTTAAATTGGGACTACGGACGTATTTCGGGAGCTTTCCCCCTGTACTGCATATTTAAATTGGGACTACGGACGTATTTCGGGAGCTTTCCCCCTGTACTGCATATTTAAATTGGGACTACAGACGTATTCTGGGAGCTTTTCCCCTGTACTACATATTTACTTTGGGACTATGGACGTATTCCGGGAGATCCCCCAGCGTTGCATATTTATTTTGGGACTGCGGACATATTCCGGGAGATCCCTCTGTAGTGCATGACAAATTCTGAGCTATGGGATGGAATCCCGGTTGTTTTGTATTGAAGAAAAACTATGTTTGAAAGATTTTTTTTGAAAAGTAAAGTTTAAAGGCATTTACCTTGAAGGAAACTATGTTTGCAAGGCTATTATTTTAAAAAGGGTATGTTTGTAAAGCGTCTATCCTGAAGAAAATTATGTTTGAAAAATATTTATTGAAAAGGTACATTTGAGAAGCTTTTATTGAAAGGAATTTCGTTTGAGGATTTCATTCTGTAAAGTATATTTAAATATATCTTTAGAGGAAGTATATTTCAAAGGAAATTTTCCAACTGAAATGATTATATTTTAAAGCTTTCCATATAAACTTGCGACTGAAAGGGTTCACTCAAAGATTTGACCAATTTAATAGGTTTGTTGACTGAGGCCTGATGTGGTAAAACTAATGCAGTGCTGAGTTACTGATGTTCTTATTACGTTGTGGTTTCCGGATTCTGGCTTGTATTTTCTTCTATCCTTCTGTGTATTATTATGTTGTTCCGTTGTTGTTTGCTGTACTTTCTTCCGCATTGTAGATGTTTTGTTATTTACTATATTGTGTAGTCATTAGATATATGTCATATCCCGCCATTTTCCACATTTAAGTTTGTATAATTTATTAGACCAGTGGTGTCTTGACTAGTCCTCGTCATTACTTCACCGAGGTTAGTCTTGATACTTACTAGGCACCGATGTGGTGTGCTCATACTACACTTCTGCACATTGTTTGTGTGCAGATTCAGGTATTGATTGTTAGTAGCTGCGTGGATCACGTTCGCAGGCTTCAGAGTCACCGTCTTGCTTTTATTCAACCGTTCTTACTAATTCTAAATAGTTGTATTTAGAAGTTGTAGTAAATTCTGTAGAGCTTATGACTTGTATTACCGCTTTTGGGAAATTGTAAATTCTGTAAGGATTTCTATAACGAGATTGTTGGATTTCCTTTATTATTGTTGTTATTCAGTAAATGTTAGGCTTACCTAGTCACTAAAACTAAGTGCCATCATGATACCCAACAAAGGAGGGAAATTTGGGTCGTGACAGCTTTATTCAAATCCTTGTAGTTTACACACATTCTGAGTTTATTTCCTTTTTTAGGAACTACCACTACGTTAGCTAGTCATTCAGGATACTTTACTTCCCTAATGGATACTATTTTGAGAAGTTTAGTTACCTCAACTTTGATGAATGCATGCTTTACCTCGGACTGAGGTCTCCTTTTTTGCTTCACCAGTTTAAACATGGGGTCGACACTTAGTCGATGGGTGGTTATCTCCGGTGGGATCCCTGTCTTATCTAAGTGGGACCAAGAAAAGAAATCAATGTTATCAATAAGAAATTGAATGAGTTTTTTCCTGAGTTCGGGGGTTGATCTCGTTCCCAGGTATGCCTTTCGTTCTTGAAGATGCTCGATCAATACGGCTTGCTTGAGTTCTTAGACTATGGACTTCATTACATCTGATTCCTCGGGGGCTACGAAGGCTCTAGCGGTGAGGAAATATTCTTCTTCATCCTCGACCACCTATTCATCAGTCACCTGCCCCTCGGGTACAACCGAGAGTATGGGTTGTGATTGCTATTTGGCTACATGTTTGTCCTTTGACTTCTCCGAGGTGGATGGTGTCGATACTGGTGCTAAGTCGTGCACTGCAAACATCTCCTTAGTTGCATGCTTCTCTCTGTATACTGTTTTCATGCCATACTTTGTTGGGAACTTCATCATTTGATGAAGAGTTGGTGGCACTGCCCTCATGCTATGGATCCATGGCCTTCCAAGTAGGGCATTATACCTCATGTCACCTTCGATGACATGAAACTTGGTGTCTTGTATGGTTCCGACCACATTCACGCGGAGGATGATTTCTCCCTTCATTGTTTCACTAGCCATGTTGAACCCATTCAGGGCTCGAGAGGCGTTTATAATTTGGTGCTCCACGACCCTTGATCTGATTATATTTGCAAAGCTACCTGGATCCACGAGAACACGTTTAACTTGAACTTTATTTAAAAGGATAGAAATTACCAATGCATCATTGTGAGGCTGAGATGTTTTTCTGTCACGACCCAAATCCTAATTCAGGTCGCGATGGCGCCCAACAATGGGGTTAGGCAAGCCAATATAGAATCACTAGATGATATCCCCTTGCCTGTCTGATCTAAACATGTCGGAAATTTCCAATTTTAAACAATTAACAAAATGCTAGCATAATATGGCCTAAAAACATAAAAATAAGAAGGCACATGGCCAAACCGAAACACACATATAGATACACAGCCCAAACCCAAAATACAAACTGCGTGTGTGCCAGGAACTAGTTTCACGGGCAACTACTGAATATACAATGACTACAGTATATACAGAGTCTCAGTCTGAATGAAATGGACAGAGAATATAACAAAATAACTCGAGGGTACTGCTAGGAAGTCGCCGGGAAAGCAACTCACAATATCTAGCACCTGCCTGATAACCAGACGTACTAGCCTCCGGACCTATACAATCAAGTACAGAAAAGAAAAGAAAGTGCAGCATGAGTACATATTAAATAAATATGTACCCAGTGAGTATCCCGCCTAAACTCGAAGAAGTAGTGACGAGAGGTCGACCCGATACTCACTAAGGGCCAACAGTAATAACATATGATAGAATATAATGAAATACAGTAGGCATGTCAGGGAAATAAGCAACAAGTATATATATCAAGAGTAGAAATCCAAACAATTGCGGAAATAAATAATAAATCACTTTCAAGGGTAAGACCACCGAACGAAACAATAATCACAAATTTTTAGATCCCCGCTCCCATAAGGTACCTTCTAAACTCACCGTGGCGTACGGCCTGATCCCATATGTATATCACAATTATTCCTCAACACTGCCGTGGAGTACGACCCGATCCCATATATTTCAAATATTCCTCAACACTGCCGTGGCGTACGGTCCGACCCCATATATATTACAATTTCTATTCAAATCTGCCGTGGCGTACGACCCGATCCTATATAGACATAATCACTCTCAAACCTTCCATGGCGTACGGCCCGATCCCAATATCTTACAATACTTACTATCCATAACAAAATCCTTGCCATTCAACAATTTTCCATAAAGCCTTAGAGGAACAACACTATACAAAACATAATCTCATAGTACATACGGCGTCACAATAAATCATATAAAGCATTACAAGGAAAACATATCAGGCATTACGAGAAAAAGCATATAAGGCATTACGAGAAAGCATACAAGGCATGATGTGGGCCTAACTACCCGGACATAACAATAATAGCCGCTACGTACGGACTCTCGTCACTTGGCGCGTACGTAGCCCCCAAACAATTTACACATAGCATATACATCACCTATGGGGACAATTCCCTCTTACAAGGTTAGAAAGGAGACTCACCTCGTGTCGAATCTACCCCTCGGACCATAATTGCGCCCAAATCTCCGAACTCTACATCCGAGGACTCGCAACTAGCCAAATATAGTATAATTGAATCAATGCTAAGCTAAAAGAAGGAGAATTAATAAGAAATCCTAAAATTAAGCATTCTTGAAGGTTTTTGGCATTTCGACCCCGGGCCCACACGTTCGGATTTCGAAAATTCTTGAAGGAATCAATTACCCGGAGTCTAAGGATCATAATTATGCAAGTCCTTGCTAGAATTCATGGCAAAAATGAGTAATTCATAATTTCCCAAAACCCCTAAATTTCTATGAATTTTTAGGATAATTGGAAGGGAATTTCATTATGAATTGATGTTAAAATCATGAAACTAAGGAATTAACTTACCTTGATGACAATGGTGGAACACCCTTTGGAAATGCTCTCAAAACCTTGAGGAGGAAGATGGGAATGAAGGAAAAATGGGCTGGGTACCGTATTAAAATACACTGCCCAGCTGCTTGAACAATGCGATCGTAGCTGGACCAGTGCGTTCGCACAGGGCAATTTCCCAAGACCCTCAAGAAGCACAGTGCGATCGCAGCTGAAGGCTGGCGATCGTAGAGAGTAGCAGCAGGGGGTAGGCAGCTTGTGCGATCGCGGGTGTGAGGACTGCGATCGCGGAGCACAAAGGGCCTAGCCAAGGCATACCCTGTGCGATCGCGGATAGACCTGTGCGACCGCACATGTCATTCTCCCACCCCAGGTCCAACCTCTTGTGCGATCGCAGCTGATTGCTTGCAAACGCACTGAAGAAAACCAGAATAGCAAAATTCTGGTGTTTTGGAATTAACTCCGAGGGGTCCGAAACTCACCTGAGCCCCTCGGGACCCCGTTCAAAGACACCAACAAGTTTGTATTCATGATACAGACTCGCTCGAACTTACGGAACATGAAAAACAACAACGAAACTCAAAATTCAACCCCAAAACCAAATTGAATCAACTTAAGAACTTAAGAATTCTAGAATTCACTTCATTGCGCCGAATGAGTCTATACTACTCGGAATGACTTCAAATTTTTCAGACAAGTCATAAATGACATAACGGAACTATTCCCGGTCTTGGAATTGCATTCGGACCTCGGTAGAATAAAATCACATTCCAAACCAAATTCCAAATTCTATGAGATTTCTCAAAACTTCATTAACTCTAATTTCCCATTTTGATCCGAAACCTGTCAAATCAAGCCCGTTTCTTACCAAATTTTGCAGATAACTTAAATAACACATATTGAACCTGTTCCGGGCTCCGAAACCATAATACGTGCCCAACAACACAGGTTTCACATCAAGGTTCATTTTCATAAGCCTTTATTATTTACAGAAAACAATTTTCTTTAAAAATTCATTTCTCAGACTTGGGTCCTCGGAATTCGATTCCGGGCATACGCCCAAGTCCCATATTTTCCTACGGACCGTCAAATCACGGATCCGGGTCTGTTCACCAAAAATGTTGACCAAAGTCAACTTTATTCAATTAATTATCATAAATTCAACTCTTTATCAAGTTTCCACATAAAGGCTTCCCGACTACGCGCCCGGGCTGCGCACGCACATTGAGGTGAGATTGACGGAGGCTTTCGGGGCCTCGGAACATAGTCATAATTAAATTTACATAATATGACCTTTTGGGTCATCACAATATCCCCCTCTAAAACAAACGTTCGTCCTCGAACGGACGTAGCATCGTACCTGAAGTGCTGAATAGCTGTGGATACCTGCTCTGCATGTCCTCCTCGGACTCCCAGGGTGCCTCATCGACTGGTTGGCCCCTCCACTGGACCTTTACGACAGAAACTCTCTTAGATCTCAACTGGCGGTCCTGCCTATCAATAATAGCAACTGGCTCCTCCTCGAAGCCCAACTTTTCATCTAACTGAATAGTGCTGTAATCAACCACATGCGAGAGGTCGGCGTGATACCTCCAAAGCATGGATACGTGAAAGACTGGATGAACTCCTAATAAGGCTGGAGGTAAAGCAAGCTCATAAGCAACCTCTCCGATTCGCCTCAATACCTCGAAAGGGCCTATAAACCTGGGACTCAACTTGCCTTTCTTCCCAAATCTCATAATGCCCTTCATTGGAGAAACCTTCAACATAACCTTATCTCCCTCTATGAGTGCTACATCACGTGCCCGCTGGTTTGCGTAACTCTTCTGTATGGACTGTGCTGTGTGGAGCCTCTCCTGAATACTCTTAACCCTCTCCAAAGCATCTCTCACTCGATCTGTGCCATATAGCTTGGCCTCACCAGGCTCAAACCACCCAATCGGAGAACGACATTGCCGGCCATATAAAGCCTCGAATGGAGCCATCTCGATGCTGGACTGATAGCTATTGTTGTATGCAAACTCCGCCAAAGGCAAGAACTGGTCCCACTGACCTCCAAAGTCAATCACACAAGCCTTGAGCATATCCTCCTAAATATGAACTGTACGCTCTGACTGGCCATCAGTCTGAGGGTGAAATGCTGAACTGAGGTCTATCTGAGTACCTATCTCGCTGTGCAAAGCTCTCCAGAAGTGCGAAGTGAACTGAGGACCTCAATCTGATATAATAGACACCGGCACCCCATGCAATCAGACAATCTCTCAAATGTAAATCTGAGCCAGCCTCTCTGTCGTATAAGTAGTAGCCACAGGAAT
>ML296393.1:1932-12881 GCA_005239495.1 Nicotiana undulata
AGGGGTAGTCTCTTAGGCCTAATTAAGGTAAGGTCGAATATGGACCGTTGATTTGAATTAATCAACGGTTCAGATCGAGTGAGGGATTAGGCCGGGTAGGATTTTAGGTTTGGGATGGGTTATTGGGCTAATTAAATGGGTAGGGGGGCAGATTTAATTGAGGCTAGGATTTAAATGAAAAGTGGCTAACTATGAAATACCCAACTAAAATAGATAAAATAATTTATGAAAATAGCTAATAATTATAAAAATGGAATTGATGCTTAATAAAATTTAATCAAAATGATTAATTAGTACTCAAAATATAAATGACTAATTATTGAGTAAAAATAGCATAAAACATAGGATTAGGCTATAATTGCAAAGTTATTGTAATTATAGCCAAATAGTACCAATTTGGCTAATTGTGAAATAATTTGGTCTTAATAGGAACAAAAATAATATATTAAGCTAAGAAATATTTTTGAAGTCATTTGTAATGCGATTTTGTAATTAATTATTAGAGATAAAATAATGGATAAATTAAAATAAATTAGTAAAAATATGGAAAAATTATAGAAAAATACCAATTGTTATGAAAACCTAATTTTGAAGGTATATATGCAAATTAAAATATTTTTGGGGAAAAATTGGGTATCAACAACTGCCCCTCTTTACCCGAGAAGGATGAAAGAGTTGTCGGGTAAAGATATGATGGCCAATTTTGACCGAGCAAAACGGTTTGAAGATATTTAGGCCGCACCCTGGTCTCTGAGTTGCCTACATATCCCTGGTTTTACAGGAATCAGGCTGTATGTAGTTCAGGAGTCATCGGCGAAGTATACCAATGAAGTTTTACAAGAACAGACGCAACACATAGGGCTGGATGAGTAAACGGTTTACGGGAATGGCTAGGAGAACTGGAGCGGGGCTGCTCCTGCTAGGATAGTCATTGCTTGTCAGATTACCTGCAAATAAGCAATACAAGCATATATTATGCGTAAATTTAAACATGATGCAAGTTCCTGTTCGACTATGAATGTTGTCTTCGGACGGTTGATGATGACGTCCTCAGACCATGACGTCTTGGGCCATGAATTGTTTGATGAAGTATTCGCAAGCCATGAAATGATGTTCTTGGGCCATGAGGATGGTAACTCCGAACGATGATGCCTCTAAATAATGATATGCAAAATTGAGAGAGATCCTCAGGCCATGACATGGTGTTCTCGGGCTATGAAGATGGTGCCTCCGAACGATGACGCCTTTGGACAGGTTGGCGATATTTCAACCCATGAAATGCAGTAGTATGATGTTGACCGAACCCATAGGGCTGCCTACGTATCCCCTCTTAAACGGGAATCAGGTCAGGCGTAGTTCAACTTACATCATTGATAAAAGCACAACGGATTACACATAATAGCGTTTGACAGCATTTGAATTGATTGGCTTTGGCCAGACTTCTCCGTCCATTTTCGCAAGTATAAGAGCTCCTCCTATCAATACTCGGTGAACCATGCATGGACCTTGCCAGTTGGGAGAGAATTTCCCCTTGGCTTTATCTTGATGTGGAAAGATCTTATTTAACACCAGCTGCCCTGGTGCGAACTGCCTCGGCTTGACTCTCTTGTTGAAGGCTCTGGACATTCTATTCTGATAAAGTTGACCATGACATACTGCATTCATCCTTTTTCCGTCTATGAGGTCCAGTTTCTCATAACGGTTCTTTACCCACTCTGCATCGTTGAGCTCGGCTTCTTGTATGATTCTCAGGGAGGGAATTTCCACTTCGATAGGAATGGAAGCTTCCGTACCATAAACTAGCATGTAAGGGGTTGCCCCAGTTGACGTACGGACTGTGGAGCGTTATCCCATCAACGCAAATGATAACTTCTCGTGCCATTGTTTGTGCTTTTCTATCATTTTCCTCAATATCTTCTTGATGTTCTTGTTGGCGGCTTCTACATCTCCATTCGTCTGAGGTTTGTAGGCTGTAGAATTCTTATGTTTGATCTTGAAGGTCTCACACATAGCTTTCATTAGATCATTGTTGAGATTGGAACCATTGTCGGTGATGATTGACTCCGAAACTCCGGACCGACAAATAATGCGGTTGCGGATAAAGTCTGCCACGACTTTCTTAGTCATTGCTTTGTAGGATGCTGCTTTAACCCATTTAGTGAAATAATAAATTGCTACCAGGATGAACCTGTGTCTGTTGGAGGCGGTAGGCTCTATCGGTCCAATGACGTCCATGCCCCAGGCGGCAAACGGCCACGGTGAGCTTGTTGCATTGAGCTCGTTTGGATGTACCTTTATCATATCTGCATGTATCTGACATCTGTAGCATTTCCGGATGTACTGGATGCAGTCTGTTTCCATGGTCATCCAGAAATAATCGGTCTGAGTATCTTCTTAGCCAAGACAAAACAGTTCATATGTGGGCCGCAGGTCCCAACATGTATCTCCTCAAGTATCTTGGAGGCTTCCTTTGCATCAACACATCTTAATAATCCCAGGTCGGGAGTCCTCCTGTATAGGATTCCTCCACTGTGAAAGAAGTTGTTGGAAAATCTCCGGAGCGTGCGTTTCTGAATGTGATTTGCAAGCTCAGGGTACTCTCCACTTGACAAATACTCTTTGATATCATGAAACCACGACTTTCCGTCTGCTTCCTCTTCAACATGGGAATAATAGGCCGGTTGACTATGGATCTTCACTGAATGATACCTCTTCATCGGGAAAATACATTTTCAGGGGTTCATATTCTCCATCCACAGGGTTCTCAGCAAGATGGTCTGCCAATGCTTGTCCCTTAACTGCTTTCTAAGTCACATAGACAATGTCAAACTCACTCAGCAGGATTTGCCACTTGGCCAGCTTGCCAGTGGGCATGGGCTTCTGAAAGATATATTTCAAGGGATCCATCCTTGATATGAGATATGTTGTGTATGCACAGAATTTGTTCCTCAGCTTCTGGGATACCCAAGTTAGAGCACAACAGGTACGTTCCAGTAGAGAATATCGTGCCTCATATGGAGTGAACTTCTTGCTCAGGTAATAAATAGCCTGCTCTTTTCTCCCTGTCTCGTCGTGCTGCCCCAGAACGCAGCCGAAAGCTCCATCTAATACTGCAAGGTAGAGTAGCAGAGGTCTACCTGGCTCAGGTGGTACCAAGACTGGCGGTGTTGACAGAATTCCTTAATTCTGTCGAAGGCCTTTTGGCAATCCTCGGTCCATTTGGTTGCAGCGTCCTTCTTCAGCATCTTGAAGATCGGCTCACATATGACTGTGGCTGGTTCTATGAACCGGCTGATGTAGTTAAGGCGTCCCAAGAAACTCATCACATCTTTCATGTTCTTCAGCGGTGGTAACTCTTGAATGGCTTTGACCTTTGATGGGTCCAATTCTGTCCCTCGACGACTGACAATGAACCCACGAAATTTCCCAGCAGGAACCCCGAATGCACATTTCGCGGGGTTTAGTTTCAGATTGTATTTTCACAACCTATTGAAGAACTTCCTCAGATCTTCTATGTGGTTGGTAGCTTTCTTGGACTTGATAATAACATCGTCCACATATACCTCGATCTCTTTGTGTATCATATCGTGGAAGATAGTGGTCATGGCTCTCATATAGGTGGCCCCAACATTCTTCAGGCCGAACGACATCATCTTAGCAGTAAACTCCCCACGGCGTGATGAAAGCCGTTTTCTCAGCATCTTCCTCATCCATCCAGATCTGATGGTAACCGGCGAAGCAATCCACGAATGATTGTAGTTCATGCTTGGCGTAGTTGTCGATCAGGATGTGTATATTTGGCAAAGGGAAGTCATCTTTTGGATTGGCCCGGTTGAGATCCCGTTAGTCGACACAGACTCTAACCTTCCCATATTTCTTCGGTATTGGCACGATATTAGCCAACCATGTCGGATATTCTACTACCCTGAGTACTTTGGCATTGATCTTCTTGGTGACTTCTTCCTTTATTTTTAGGCTCATATCAGGCTTGAACTTTCTGAGATTTTGTTTCACCGGTGGGCACATTGGATTGGTTGGTAATTTTTGGGCAACAATGGACGTACTCAGACCAGTCATGTCGTCGTACGACCATGAGAATATGTCATCATACTCCTTTAGAAATTCGGTGTATTCCTTATTCTCTGACGGCAACAAATGAATGCTAATGTGAGTCCCCTTGACATTTTCTGAATCTCCCAGGTTGACAATTTCAGTCTCGTCCAGATTGGACTTAGGTCTGTTCTCAAAGACTTCTTTGACAATTTCATCAGGTATATCATCTTCTTCTTCTGAATCAATGTCCATTTGTTGTGTTGTCTCGTTGCATGTCACAATCATCGGTTCATCAAGACAAGTAATAGTAATGTTGTATAGATAAAGTTATGAGAGAAAATGATAGTAATAAATATTGATTCATAAAAACATAAAAGTGCTTTTGATAAATCGAACAAATGTTTTGAACATTGAAGCTCTTATTACAGGAATAGGAAAATGCGAAAAAGGAAATCATTTAGTAAAAACAATGAACAATGCTTGTTTAGCCTTGCTACCCCGAGGCTCGTCGGGCTCTAGCTGTTCGGATAATCTAATTCTTGAGAGATGTTCCTCTACTCACGGCCTGGATGGAAGGGCTTTCCTCCCCCTCCTCCTCGAGAATGATGCAACAATCCATGTCATCGTCTTCCAAAAATAAGTTCCTCAACGTTGCAAGTGCTTCTTCTTCCTCTGTCCCTCATATAACATCGTCCTGCTGGAAGGTCTGCTCTAGATGCGGTATTGGCTGCTCCAAGGGATAATAGGGACCGCGACAGGGTGGCGACCAGTTCTTGAATTCTTCCCAAGTATATTCGTATCCCATACCGAAGGTGGTGCCATGGTTTTTGAGCTTTATGGGTTTGGAGATTCCTTGGAGATTCCTTGGAGGTTCTTGCCGAGCCCTTTACTTGGATCGTATCCTTTCCAGTTCAGTATACTCTCGATTTTTTCTATCCCACCATTTGTCTTTGTCTATGGCATTGACCCATTCAATATGGTGGTAAGTTTCTCCACCCAGCTTCCTTCTACCTCCAATCACCGAAATGGTTTGGCGATTGTAAATAGGGTTGCTCCTATCTCCGTGGATGATTACTTCTTGGTGGTTCCATTCAAATTTCACTACCTGATGCAACGTTGATGCCACGGCCCCAGTGGCGTGTATCCATGGACGTCCTAATAGCAGGTTGTAGGACGCAGATACATCTATTACTTGAAAGTCAACTTCGAACCATGTTGGCCCCATTTGCAAGCACAGGCTAATCTCACCGATGGTGGACCTCTGAGAACCATCAAAAGCTTTCACATTTATTGCTCCCTCTCTTATCTCGTACAACCCTTTTCCCAATTTCTTGAGCGTTGTTAGTGGACATATATTGAGACTGGATCCCCCGTCGATCAGAATTTTGGTGATAAAATAATCCTCACATTGCACCGTGATATGCAATGCTTTGTTATGACCCAGCCCTTCAGGTGGCAACTCGTCCTCTCTTATGTCTCTCCAGCACTTGGCCTACCATTTTGGCCATTTCACCATTGGTGATGTTGTTTGGCGCGTACGCTTCATTCAGCACTTTCACAAAGCATTTCTGTGTGTATATGAATTTTGCAGCAAGGAAAGAATAGATATCTGAGCTGGTGCTTCAGTTGGTCAATGACAGAGTACTCCTTGGCATGCACCTTTCTCTAAAGGTCATCCGGGCCTATCTCAATAATGGGTGTCATGTTGGAAGCCTATTTGCTTGATTCAGCCAAATGTTCAGGCATATAGACTCTGCCAGTCCTTGTCATACCATATGCCGCAGTAGCTTCTTCAATCTTGACTTTGCCCTTCCTTCTTGTCTCAGCTACATAATCCCATGGTACAACATTAGTGTAAAAAGGTGGCATGGTTGACACCGCCACTGTAATTGGTGCAACTATCTTCACTTCGAACGGAACATATGTTTTAGCCTGCGGCATGACTGCCACCTCAAATGGTGCGGGCGTTTTTGCCGGTGGCATAACTTCGACCTCAATTAGTGCAGGTGCCTTTGCGGATGGTGCTGCTTCAAACTCCAGAGGTATTGACACATCTACCTCAGCATCTTCAGACGGTTGAATCTGGACTATGATTGGGTTGAGAGTAACCGCTGGTTTCTTTGGGTCATCACCTTCTATGATCAAGCCAATTGACCCCTTTGGGTCCCAATCTTCTTCTACTTCGATCATGTGAATGCCTCCACCCTTATGGTCTGGGAGTGGATTGTTGCGGACGTTGGGAGTGGATTCCTTTACTACAATGATCTTGTTGTCAATCAAGGACTGTATCTTATCCTTCAAGGAGAGGCATTCATCGATCGTGTGTTCCTTCATGCCGGAGTGGTATGCATAGGACTTGTTTGGGTTAACCCACTGGGAAGGATTCTCAGGGGTTACGGAAGGGATGGGGGTAACATAACCAGCAGATTTCAGTTTTTCGTCAGCTAGTCGATAGGTTCGACAATGGCAGTATATTTTTTGGGAGGTCTGCGATCAAAGTTGGGCCTAGGTCTAGGGAACTTTTGGCGTGCAGGGGGTGACTGATAGTAGGGTGGTTGAGAGTTATAGGTATGGTAGACAGGAGAAGGTTGGGAATATCTAGGAGAAGTAGGCTGAAAGGTAGGTGGTGGAGATGACTGATATGTTGGTGGTGGTGAGGGTGAGGGTGCTTGGTAGTTTTGGGTTGGCTGGTATGTAAATGGAGGTGTTTGGTAGGTTTGATATTTTAGTGGAGATTTGGTTCTCTGTGCAACCATCACGGCTCCCACATTTCTTTTCTTGGACACACTGCCAGAGTGTAGGGCCTTATTTGTAGCCTGTAAAGCTTCAAAGTTGGTGACCATACCACTTTTGATTCCTTCTTCGATTCTCTCACCCAATTTGATAATATTAGAGAACATATGGTTCTCAATCACCATCAACTTCCCATAGTATTGTGGATCTTGAGCTCGGACGAAGAACTTATTCATTTGTTCTTCGTCTAAGGCGGGCCTGACGTTAGCATCTTCGGATCTCCAGCGAGTAACATACTCGCGAAACATTTATGTGGGATTCTTCTTCGGATTCTGAATGTAGAACACATCTGGTGCATTCTCTGTTTAAAACCTGAACCTATCCATAAAGTCAGATGCCATGCTTACCCAATTCGACCATTTCCTGGGGTCTTGGATGATGTACCAAGATAGAGCGTCTCCTGTTAAGCTCCTCATGAACATCTTCATGCGGATCTTTTCGTCTTTCCCTACTCCAACCAGCTTGTCACAGTAGGTCCTCAAATGGACCCTCGGATCACCTGTACCATCGAACATTTCGAACTTAGGAGGTTTGTACCCCTCGGGCAGTTCTACGTCGGGATGTATGCATAGGTCTTCATAGTTCAGCCCCTCGACTCCTTTGCTTCCCTCAACACCTTAAACCCGGATGGTCAGCTTCTTAAGTTCCTCAGCCAAGTTCCTGATAAGCAGATCCTTTTCTCCAGACTCAGGTGTGTATGATATGGGTTGGGTGGAGTGCGGTATGGTCTCCACGTAGATGGGGTTGTTGTGATGGCCTGGTTCCTAGGCGTAAAGGTGGTCATTTGTAGAGTTTTGTGGCTCGGGGATGAGTATTGGAGTGTTTCTTGGAGTATGATAGGCATTGTATTGTGTTGGAAGGGTTTGATTCTTTGGTGGAGTGGTGTGATGATGAGTTGTGGGATGATTTTGCTGGTTCGGGGTGTTTTTAGGAGGTATAGGATTTTGGGTGTTGGGGTGATTGATGTCTGGAACACTGAGTGTGAATGATAGGTTTGCCAAATTTCGGACTTTCTCGAGCTCTTCCTGGAACTTCAACAACTTTTGTTCGAGATGTGGCATAGTCTCATTCTGAACCCGAATACCCTGGCCATCAGCGGCCTCTACCCGTTCAACTGTGTTCCCTTTCTTGATGCTGCCTGAATCTTCCATTTTATTTTTGCCTTTGTTTCTGCCTTTGGGAGGACTAGGAGGAGGAGAGAGTGGAGGGCCCCCTGGATCTTGTGAGGTAGGATGATGATGCCAGAGTGCACGAACCAACCTTTGGGGAGGGGAATAATAAAAAGGAAAGAAAATAAAAACGAAAACAAAAATAAAAAAGTAGCCAAGTCAGTGCGGGTTATGAAAAAGTATTGCGATATTTAAACACATAGTGCGAGAATATAAAGTGTTTCCTAATTTGGGGAGCCTCGTTGTGCCCGAGGTAGGCCTAGCGACAAATAGATTTGGAGAACTTAAATGTCAGAATGCCTCATTTCATTAATGTGAAAATAGACGAATCCAAAACGACACTAGCTAAGCAAAATAAAATCACTAATGGCCATGGGCCTTATTACATTGATAAAGCGGAAAAGAAATCCTATCCTACTTGGTCCCAGAAGGACCTTCCCCAGATTCGGAATCTTTGATTCCCTCGAACAGGTTCCCCAGCTCGCGGAGTCCTAGCAGTAGATATGCTCTGGCGAGATGCCCACCTTCGTTTCTCTCAGCATTTTGGCAGTCCTCAAACCTCTTGATGAACTTACCCTCCAACTCGACTATGCCTCGCTCCAAGTACCCTAGCTTTCTATTGGTACGGACGGCCATGTATTTCCATTTTTCAATCAACTTCTTGTTGGTCTCGTGTATCTCGCGGTGCTCGTTCTCGCATTCACGGATCCTCTTGCGCAATTTATTATACTTGACCTGAGCCTCGGCTTTTTCATCTATGATCTTGTGGCCTCGGATGAACCCTGGCCTTCCTAAACCATCCTAGTTGTCTTCTAACCACCCTGAGTAGAAAGGTGTACAGCCCGTGTGGTATCTGTCTGGTTCAATCGTGTCCTTTTCCATTATGATCTTACAATGCCATATGTGTTGGGCTTGGCACTTGTGAGGAGTATCATCATCCTGAAAGTCAGTTCGGAAATGGCTCATCTTGTCGACCTTGACTTGCTTTCTGCCTGCTTGTCTCATAACCCGGAGAGGGACGTAAGGATATGTTCCTCTCAGACCAATTAGTATCACGAATGGTGCATCCCTGGACCGGACGATGAATTCTTCTGTTGGAAACCACTTGAACATCCATTGAACTTGTTCCTCAGTCAGATTATCAAAGAATTCAACCCATTCTTTGGCATTCTCAGGCTGAGCAAACCTGTCAAGAGTACATGTCATTCGCTTTGGATGATGGAAAGCGATGTGGTCATCTCATGATCTTCGTTGAAATTCTTGCCGGCACTGGCCCTTTTAGAGATGTTCTAAGAGCCAGAGTTGTATTAATAGGTTGCAGCCTTCGAAGTGCTTAGCTCCTCTTTGACATTGTTCTAAGGCTCGATAAATGTCTAAAACAATCATAGGAACGATGTTGAAAGTCTGCCCACCAATTCTCTCCATTAATGTCTTGGTTACCATAGTCAGTCTAGTGTGGATTATTTCTTTCTTTGTCAGAAGTACTATCAACCCCAGGAAGCAAACAATGAAGACGAACACCCTACGGTTAATGTGCCCCAAAGATGTGATGGCGAATTCGTCATGGAAGATACGGTATGATTTGTTGTGACAGTATCTTTCATACAAATAATCGAAAGGGATGTACGACTCCTTCAGACACCCTAACTTTGTGTTCTTCTTTAAACCCAACATTTTCAAAAAAAACCTTACATGTGCGGTTCTCAGGCATCAACAACCTAGGAGTTTCCCAGACCAATCCTGCCAGTCCTCTTATTTCTTCTAGCAACGGTGTCATTTCAATGTCCCCAAAATGGAAGACGACCCTTTCACTATCCCAGAATAAAGTGGCAGCCTCTATCATCATGTTGTTGGGTTGAATGTCTAGGAGAGACGGTAGGTTACCCAAGTATTTCTTGACGAGTGTCTTGCCACTAGAATGCAGATCCTCCCACCAGTTCAGAATCTTTGGGTGGATGTTGGTAACCATGCCGAATCTGGGGACCTCGTGCCTCATATTCCTGTCAGATAAACAGGATTAGGCCTTACCCCCACGAGACTCGACTATTTATCATTTATGATTAGCATACGACCATTTAGTTCTCCAAATAAATGCACAGAGCATGAAGATGTTCGTTGGGATTTATGAAAACCCGGTGGACTTTGGACGAGGATGTCTCAAAGGCTATTGTGCGGACAACACATTTGCCTAGCTAGGTTTGACCATGATGCATGCAATAGTATGACAGAGTAAGGTTTCTATGGGGTATTAGACCGGTACCCTTGAGCAGACAACTCAAGGGGGAAAGGCACGGAACCGTCGACTGCAACCTGATCGACTAGTTTTACCGCAAATAAGCCTTTCCGAATTAAGGGGTGATAAAATAGGAAGGGCGCAACCACTCATCAAGCGTTGCTATAGCATTTTGTTTAGACACGAGTGGAGTATGATGTTGAGCATGATTATGCAACAAATAAGCAGTAAAGGCATGTAGTCATGTATTTGCACATTGTGAAAGCAGTAAATACAACAGTTTTAATTTAAAAAGCGATTACAAAGGAAAGAAACAAGAAGACGTGTCAGTTTTTCTTTTTGAGGAAAACTAAAGACTCGAAGGAAATAAAAAATTAATCGCACATAAGTGGAATGGGGAGAGGTACAAATTCACAAATAGGTTTGAATGGTAAAAGCCTAAAGTCCTCAGCAGAGTCGCCATGTTGTCGCACCCCCTTTTTCAACTCTTTTCGGGTCGGTCAAGGGTTTTTGACATTGTTGGGACAACTCGTTTCCTTTTGGGAAAAGGGTATGCAGGATTTGAAGAGTCACCACCTAACGAGTTAAGGTGCGTTAGGGCACCTATTTGGGTCATTTACAAACAAGATTTGATAACTAGAGATAGGGTAAGGGCTTGAAATTATTCTAAGAAGGTGTTAGGCACCCCTTAGAATCCACAA
>ML296394.1:0-17634 GCA_005239495.1 Nicotiana undulata
TTTCCGCAACAGCGGTATTTTTCTCGCACCTGCGACTCCGCAGGCGCGACATTTTAACCGCACTTGCGGAACACGATTAAACTCCCAGACTTCGCGCCTGCGGCCTTTTTGTCGCAACAGCGGTACCGCAGGGGCGACATATTGACCGCACCTGCGGTCCTTCACTTAACACTCAGAGCCCGCGCCTGCGAACCCATCTCCCGCACCTGCGACCTCGCAGGTGCGATCTTCCTTCCGCCCTTGCAACGATTTTCTCCCTTGCGCCTTCATTCTCGCGCCTGCGATGTCCGTACCTGTGGCCCAAGCATCGCAGGTGCGATCGCACCAGCAGTAGCAGCTTCAGCTGCATTTCAAGTTCCANCATCAAAACCACAAATTCTCATCCAATTCAAGCCTATGATTCCCAAAAACTTCAGAAACACGCATTTGATAAAAAACCCAACCGAACCATCTCCGAATGACCTGAAATTTTGCGGGCAAGTCCAAAATGACCTAACGAAGCTACAGAAACTCTCGTAATCCCATTCCGACCCTCGGATCAAAATCTCGCCTATCAACCAGAATTCGCCAAAATACTAACTTCGCCAATTCAAGCCTAATTCTACACCGGGCATCCTAAAAATATTCTGAACACACTCCTAAGTCTCAAATCACCTAACGAAGCTATCCGAACCATAAAATCCGCATTTCGAGGTCGTTTACCAATAAGTCAACTCCAGGTTGACTTTTCCAACTCTAAAGCTCTTGTTAGAGACTAAGTGTCTCAATCCACTCTATTTTCACTCCAAACCCGAACCAACCAACCCCAACACTCCATGAACAGTCTAACCGAGCTACTTCAAGACAGAAATATAGGAATAGATGCGTATACTGCGTAACGACGGACCGGGTCGTTACAGTACATCTACAAGGACACGGTCCAAGGTAAGGTCGAAGAAGAAAGTTCAGATTATTGAGAAAGATAATGATCCTGATTGGAGTGGAGATGATGAGAAGGAAGTTGGAGACGTGTTGATGGACAGAGTTTCCATGTTTGGCAAGCGACATTTTTTGAAAGGAAAATTGCTGAAAGACCTGAAGGAGCCAGGTATGAGGTACTTAGTGGATTTTCTGGCGGCTCAAGGCTGGAAGGACATGGTCCTTCACTTGGAGGGCAGGATAGTCAGAAATGAAGTAGTGAAATTCATGGGGAATGCAACTGTGATTGGAGGAAGGGTTACATCATTGGTCAGGGGAGTTGAAGTCTCTTTTGACGCACAAGAACTGGGAGTCATTCTAGACATTCCATCTGAGGGATATGATGATTATACAAGGAAGATATGGCCTTGCTTGGATGGAATGGCCTCAGCGCTTACCATCACCAGATTATTTTGTGACAATGAAGAAGAGCCTGAACCCAGGGCAGTGTACAAAAGCGAGATGAAGCCTGAACACAAGCTGTTCTTTGAGTTTGTGATTAAATTTCTGCTGCCAAGACAAGAGCGCAGGCACATTGCCAACTATATGGATCTAACGCTCATGGAGTGCCTATATAGAGGCAAGCAGATCAATTGGCCATCTTTGATCATCCAGCTTTTGGACAGGGTGGTAAATGGCACCAAGGCCCATGCGATTCCTTATGGATTTATACTTACTGCAGTTCTGGGTCATTTTGGAGTTCCCACAAAGAAGGCTGAAATGGCTACTGCTAAGGATTTCTTTGGGAAGGACACTTTGCTGTCTTGTGATTACACTGTTAGTGCCCTGGCAGATGAACCTGGTTCATCTCGGAAGCAACCGGTTAACATCAAGGTCCGTACTCTGGTGCAAGAAAGTGAGCAAAAGGATATGGAGATCCTTCGCTTGAAGACTCGCTTAGTTGAGGTAGAAGGTGAGCGTGATGCTCTCAAAGCTGAATTAGCCAAGGAGAAGGAGAAAAATGAGGGTGTCTTACACCAAATGTTGTCTCTTCTCCAAACCAAGAGTCCTGCCTCGTCTGCACCACCCCAAACTTAGGAATTTCCAGAACTACCCCCTCATATCCTTTCAAGTGCCCAGTTCGGGACTGTGTTTAGTTGTTTGTTTCAGTTTTTTTCTGTCTTACTCATGTTTTGATTGTCTTTGTTTTAATCTGTTTTGGTGTTGATTAACCATGTTAAGTAAATGAAAGCTTGGTGTTTTGTAAATGTCTCTATTTATGATTTAGCTTACATTTTTGGTTTCTTGAGTTGATTAATCATGTTTGCACCTGCAGTTGCCTAAAATGGCCATGAGTATGAATTAATTACTGGTAAGTATTACTTTGCAACTTTTCGATGATGCCAAAAGGGGGAAGATGTGCTATTGTTTCATTTTTTGAAGTGTTATTTATAACCTAATGAACCTGGTTCTTGATGATTAATGCTCACAAAAATACAAAGTGTTGGATGTGTATATAGGACAAATGCACAGAGTTTGTCATCATCAAAAATGGGGAATTTGTTGGCTCATATCACTGAATGGGTTTTGAAGATTGACAACATGTGTCCAGTTGAACCAGGTCCATCATAGCACTCACTTCTGTATGAAGCAGTTGGATCGAAAATCGTACAAATCTAGGAGATATTAGAGTTTGTTAAATATCAAAGAACTAAGAGAATGTCTCCTAATACGAAAAGGTTGCAAATTGATCGAGAAGACATAAGTTGATTTCAGCTAGGACAGGAATAGAGGAAGGAAGTAAAGTTACAATCAAACTTGTCTACCAAGGAAGAGTTAGATCAGAATTGTATCATGGACTCAACCAACAACCTCTATGAATAATCAAAGCATTACTGCTGAAAGAGGAGACGCACAAGTACAAAAATGAATCAAGTTCTGAAGCAAAAGTTCCAGAGCTTTTGCAAGCAGAATTTTTGTGTGATACAAAGGCTACAGTTCAACTAGAAGGAACAGTTTCATTGTCTGTATATCGAGTCTAGTTGATTGTAGTAGGAGTTTAAATATTGTATCTTATCAGCTTTATTAGAAGCAAATTGTAATAGGTACAAATTGATCAAGTTAGAGTTAGCTTGAATTCTGTAGAAATTAGCTAGAGGCTAGTTGATACAAAGAGGATTAGAGTTAGTCCTAGGATTACAAAAGAGTTTATTTTGTAAGTCTGTTTTGGATCAGTGTTTAGTGAAGAGTTTTGAGCAAATCCTACTGAGGAGTAGGTCGTGGTTTTTTCACCTTTTGAGCCAGGTGTTTTCCACGTAAAAATCCCTGTGTCTTTACTATTACTGCTTAATTATTTCGCAAACTGTAGTTAGTAATATACAAAGAAGAACCAGGTTCTTCTTATTAGACAGCACTTGAAAATTGGGTACTGCACAATTAACTTATAATATTGTGTAGTATTGAAGTCAAAAACATCAAGAAAGACCTATGAATTTCATGGTTGATCTCAGCGGATGTTGAGAAGTTTTGAACTGGTTTTGATTGCTTATGTGTTAAGTTTGAACCATTTCTCTTCTTTGCTCGAGGACGAGCAAAAGCCTAAAGTGTGGGGTAGTGATATTTGGCATAATTCTCTATATTTTGATAGTAGTTTAACTTCATTCTCAAGAGTTTTTGAATAGTTTAGTGGTTAAAACTCACCAAAATTGTGCCTAGTTGATACTCTTTGGTTGATAGAGAGTTGAAAGAAAAAATGAAGGAATTTTTGAAGTTGTGGGATGAAAATCTGCTCAAATTGAAGAAAAGAACAAAGTGCAAAAAAAAATGCAATTTCCCTCCAATGTGCTCTCAGCGTGCGCTCATCTGGACAAGATCAAATGCAGAGCGCGCGGGCAGAAATTTCTGGGCAAAAATTATAAGGATATTTTGCTCTTTAGAGCAAATTTTATACAATATAAAAGCTTATTTTCGTCTCCCAGCCACAATCTCGACCTGGAAAGAAGAGAACACTACTTTTGAAGAGAGTAAGGGCTTGGAAGAATCCAAAAAATCATCATAATCGAATATTTGAAGAGTTTCTCTCTATTATTCTTATTTCTCGTTTATTATGGAGATTGTAGAGAATAGTCATTATGTTTTTTAGTACAAACATGAGTAGCTACATTCCTTATCTAGGGTATTGATGAACCCGTTGTTCGACAGTTTTGAGTAAATATTCCTGAATTGTTGATACTTATTCTATTTATTTGGTTGCGATTTTAATGAGTTCAATTATTTGAGCTCACAATTGTTTATGCCCTATTTTTTGTTATTCTTGGAAAAGATTGACAAGGTTGGATCAGTCAAACAATTGTGGCCTATAATTAAGGAATTACTTAACCCGATTTAGAATCGTTATAGAAACATCATGATTCGACTGTGACCTAGAATTGAACGAGTTTATTATCTTGATTATTTTGGGGAAATTAGTTCAAGAATGGTGTCGTTAGTAGTTGGGAAACTCTAGTGAACAACTTTAGGTCCAAGGTTGATAGAATAATGTCAAACAAAGTTTCAGGATTCACTTACAGTTAGACCGGCAATTGGGGGATTCTCTACCTTGGGCCTTTTTATCATTTACAAATTTCTTAAGTTATTCTCGACTTCTAGTTTAGTTGGTTGTTAGTTAGTCGAAGCTAATTCATTAGTTAATATCCACAAAATCCAAGTATATTTGTCCTCTTTGTTTAACTTAGATTATTTAGCAATTGAGTCAACTAGTACGCTTCATAGCTCCTTGTAGATTTCGACCCGACTCATAGTTGGGTAAATTATATTGGATACGACCATAGCATATCTCTTATCGAGGTGTATATTGAACGTCATCACCTACCCAGTCCTATACTTCACAAATGCGAACTAGGCATTTGCGATACCTGTCGTGTTGTGGAAAATGGGCCAAAGGGAAATGAGTTAGAAAGATTAAAGCTTTGATATTTACCTCTCAAGAAACTCTCGAACTTAGAAACAGAGATAGAGATAGCATAGAATAGGGAGACAAAAGAGAGAATAATGTAAGAAAATGATAACGGGGTCACGTTCTTTACCTCTTGCTGATTACTTTTGTCTTTCTGTCCATTTCTCGTTTTAACAAATATTCTTCGAAGAATTTTGGTCGTCAGGTAACATTATAATTTCGAACTAAATTAATTATTTTAGGGGAATTACAGGCAATACCTCTGTAGAGTATAGACTATAACACTTATGACTTAATTGATATTTATTCTTAAGTCTTACCCTTCAATCATGTACAATTTGTTTAAAACAATATACATTTATAATACTAAAATTATTTTATAAAGAATGGATTAATAGGTAAAACAAAAGCATATTCTTATTTTGAAAATTAAAGTTAAGTTGAAAAAAGTATTTGAAAACTACATTTAGACTTACCTTTTAAAGTTGCTTCTAAAAAAAAGTTTAAGAGATTTGGTAAACAAACCAGCCATATTATCACTTGAATGAACATGTTTCACCTTGAAATCACCATTCTTGTATATATAATGTCTTCATATAATGTCGTGGAATAGCCTATTCAATATCTCCCTAGAGGGAAAAATTCTCGCCATCACATTATCATGCTTATAGTTATAGCAAGATACATATGTGCACAAATTTTACTTAGGATGTAGTACTTCATGACCAAGAATTTTATATGCTTTAAGCAATTTAAATTCTTTAAAGATTGTCATAAGTTAAGTCATATAAGCCAAATGAACTTTAGATGCATATCAATTTTTTATGTCATGCTAGACATATAAGATAGATAAAAGCGATTGCACACACCATTGACTTTATACTTTTAAATATTTGAACTGCATGTCCAAAATTATATGTCTTTCATATGAAACAAATTCTATTCGAATTCTGTCTCTTTCATTTGGCCAATATTGTTGTGTTCATATTCAACAGACTTAAGATCCTCATGTATACTTAGCGTTATGAAAGATGTCGTCGACGAACATTTTATATCAGTTCCAATTATTTTTTTTCATAAAGACATAACATAGAGATCTCTTCATTCATATTTTCAGGTACCTCAACCTCTCTTGAGATTTTATGAAGTGTTATGTCATGTGATCTTCTAGATCACTTTCCTTCTTTATTATGATCATTTTGATCATTTGCTCATCTTCTTTATCAAGAAGTTTATTTGAACTGATTTGTCTATACGCTTTAAGCTTACCATAGACTTTGTCCTTCTAGGACATAATAAGAGCATTTGTAATGAGAATATAGTTACTTTCTTTGGGTCAGCAAATGCATCTGGCATGCTTTGCATTGCAGATGAATTATCTTTTATGAACTTCAAGTCCATATTATCTTATTCGAGGATCTAGATATACAAATGATAATTCTTTCCACGTAATTTTTTCTCAACTGTTTATCATGTCTCTCCCTCATATTAGAAAAACTAACTTTCTTCCTTAATTTTGGGAACCCATCTTTGTGCATTATGGTGTTAATCAAAATAATACACCGCACATCAATAATAATAAGATGAAATTATTTGGTTCCTGACCCTGAACCACTTGTGAGGAGAAAATGTAATATACTTTCATATATAATGTATATCAAACTGATATAAATAACGTTATTCTCATAAGCAATAGTTTAGTTATTAAGTGGAGGCACTCAATAAATCATTTTGCTAAACCAATTGTTATGGAAACCAATTGTTATGGAAACCAATTTATCAAGATGAACTTCTTGAATAGAAAATCTGAAAATTATGCTCTAAATTAAATTATTGAGCAATTACCTCGCAAACACCAGGTTGCGGGTTAATAATAATTGCACATGTAACCATCTCAAAGATGTATCTTATGTGGTATACATGGCAGGTGAATGAGCCCATATTCACCTTTGATATTTCCAGCATTCATGGGATTCAATCCCAATTTTAGTTGATCTATTAATTAATGAGAACAAGCAACATAAGAGAATTCGTAAAGAACTTTCTAGTTCTTTAATTGTCACAACCCAAAATTCATAAGGTTGTGATGACGCCGGACACCACTGTCAGGCAAGCCAAACCTTAGTTAGTGTAAAAATAAATTCATGTCTCAATATTTTCAAAATCGTTACCTTTCACTTTAATAAATAATAACTAGATGAAATTCATTTAAGTAAAAACAACAGTCTATTTTTCCATTTAAAAAAAATACATCCCAAATACACCCCAGAACCCGGTGTCACAAGTACATGAGCAATTTCTAAGAACTTATACAATTATTACAAAGCGTGTCCGAAATACAAGTTGGACAAGGGCTTTAGAATAAAATAAATACAATGCATAGAGGAAGACTCTGTTGGCTGCAGATCGCCTATGGATGATGTAACTCGCCTAAGTCTCCAAACCAGCCTCATCGCTATGAAGGTACCTATGCAACAATATGCACAGCAAGTGTAGCATGAGTACAAAAACAACGTGTACTCAATAAGTATCCCGCCTAACCTCAGAGAGGTAGTGACGAGAGGTCGAATTAGACACTTGCTAGGGGTCAATACAATATGATATAGCAATATATGACAACAACAAAAGGCATACGAGGGTAAAAAAATCAATAAACTTTAGAAGTAACTGCAATGCAATAAACACTGGAAGTAAATAAATAATTTCTACTTCATTTTTTCCCCAAATATCCGTCAAGATATTATCCATGAAATCATTTAACAATTTACGTCCTTAAGACAACTTAACAATTCAGGTCACAAGTGGCATATCATATGTATATATATCTGCGTAGGGAATGCCGAGGGTCGTTCAGCCCGAACCAACTATAAAAGTAAACTGTGCATTGCCAAGGGTCGAACGACTCGAACCATAGATGCATCTATTTGCCCCGATCGCGAATCGAGCATGCGACGCGACTAACATATTACTAGGGCCACCCCGCTCGCGAATCATACCTGTGACTCGGGTTCCGGATAAACATACATAAATACAGGGTCATCCTGCTCGCGAATCATACATGCGACTCAGGCACCCAAAGTTACACATATTCAAACCAATAAACCACGTTATTATCAGGAAAATTGGATGTTCAATGAAGTGATAAAATTCTCTTTTTAATACACATGAGAATAGCATTTAAAACCTTTCTGGAGATTTACTTGCCAATTTCGACATGTGTGATGACCCAAAAGGTCATCCTGTGTAAATTTGACTTAAACTGTGTTCCGAGGTCCCAAAAGCCTCCGTTAATATCAACTCGATGTGTGTGCGCATCCTGGGCGCGTATCCGAGAAGCCTTTATGTGAAAACTTGATAAAGAGTTGAATTTATAATAATTAATTGATTAAAGTTGACTTTGGTAAATATTTTTGGTAAACGGACTCGGACCCGTGATTTGACGGTCCCAGAATCGTGATTTGACGGTCCCGGAGGGTCCGTAGGAAAATATGGGACTTGGGCGTATGCCCGGAATCAAATTCCGAGGTCCCAAGTCCGAGAAATGAATTTTTAAAGAAAATTGTTTTCTGAAAATAATAAAGACTTTTGAAAATGAATTTTGATGTGAACCCCGTGTTACCGGGCCCGTATTATAGTTCCGGAGCCCAGAACAGGTTCAACATATATTATATGAGTTATCTGTAAAATTTGGTAAGAAACGGACTTCGTTTGACGTGTTTCGGATCAAAAATGGAAAATTTGATAGTTTATGAAGTTTGAGAAAATTCTATAGATTTTGGAGTTTAATTCATTGTTTTTGATGTTATTTTTGTGGCTTAATTACTTGAATAAGTCCGTAGGATAATTTTGGAGTCGTGTGTATATTTGGTTCTGAGTCCCGAGGGCTCGGCTGAGTTTCGGGTAGGCGTCAGAGTGCTAAAATGTTAGAAAATCTGGTGTAAGTGGGCTGTTGCTGGTGTCTGTCATTTTGCTCTATGCGATCGCATAGGTTCTCCTGCGATTGCATAACTTTGTTCTGAGGGAGCATTCTGTTACACTATGCGATCCCATAGCACACTCCGCGATCGCATAGTGTGTTAGGTAGGCTGGGGGGATGGGAGTGAGTTATTCAGTGTGGTCGCCTGCAGCGGTCTGCGATCGCATAGGGTGAGGCCCATAGAGCTCTGCGATCGCATAGGCCTTTCTGCGATCACGTAGTATTAGCAGCAAATCCTCTTCTGCGATCGCAGCCCTTCTTCTGCGAACGCAGAGCACATTTCTGCCCAGTTCTTTAAAGTTCCAAAAACATAATATCATTACGGGATTTTCTTATTTTGCACCATTTTCTTCTTCTCCAAACCCCATAGACGACTTTCAAGCTAATCTTCCTCCATAACCTCTTGGGTAAGTTATCCTAACATTGTTTTCTTCCATTTTTCATCAACAATCACTAGAATCTAGGTCTAAAAAAAACAAGAAATCAAAGGTGAAAATTAGGGGTCTTGGATAGAGTTAGGGTTTTGGAATTTTGGGGAATTCAACCTTGTATTGGGGTCGGATTTCAAAACAAATTTTATATTCGGACTCGTGGGGGAATGGGTGATCGGGTTTTGGTCCGATCCTCGAATTTGGACCAAGCAGGCGGGGTCGAATTTTGGTATTTTTGGAAGAATGATGGGAAATGTATAATTAGACTTTGGGATTGAATTATTGAGTCATTATTAATATTATTGAGTCGATTATGCTTAGATACTATCGTTTCGGAGTTGGATTCGAGAGGGAAAGTAGTGCTAGAGGCTTGATTTGCATTTTGGGAGCCGAGGTAAGTGTTTGGCCTAACTTTAGTGAGTGATTAGGTGTTAAGTCATATGTTCTACTTGTATTATCATGTTCAATGTATAGTTGAGGTGACGAGTACCTATGCATTGTTTGTCAAGCATGCCCGTGAGTCTAATTTGGTGAATTACCTGTTATTATTCCGATGTTTATTGTGTTTTGAAGTAGTTTCCTTTGGAAAGTTGTTGAATTGCTGAGATTATCCGTTAAGTACTTGTGATATGATATTTCAGTCGAGGACTCAATTCATTACGTTATATACTTGTAAGAGATTGGTTATAGCTGGGTCCCTTGCGAGACATTGTTATTATATTGGTTGAGGTTTTCCCCTTACAGGGTGGCTTTGAATTGTATTCCATGTTGTTAAATTCCTTGCCAAGTTGTCATTTGTTGTTGATTTGGGTGAGGAAGAGTGTAAAGCACGAAGGGTGATGTCGTGTATTCATATCATTCATTTCATACATTGCATGGTGAGGAAGAGAGTAAAAGCATGAAGGGTGATGTCTTGCCATGTTTTACATTGCTTTTATGTATACATTGCATAGTGAGGAAGAGAGTAAAAGTACGAAGGGTGATGTCGTGCCATTATTTATATTGCTTTCATTTATACATTGCATTGTGAGGAAGAGAATAAAAGCACGAAGGGTGATGCCGTGCCATTATTTATATTGCTTTCATTTATACATTGCATTGTGAGGAAGAGAATAAAAGCACGAAGGGTGATGCCGTGACATTATTTATATTGCTTTCATTTATACATTGCATTGTGAGGAAGAGAGTAAAATCACGAAGGGTGATGCCGTGCCATTATTTATATTGCTTTCATTTACACATTGCATTGTGATGATGAGAGTAAAAACACGAAGGGTGATGCCGTGTACATTCTTGTTTGAGTTATTATGTCATGTTGACTTGATTCTTTTGCATTATTGTTGTTCAGTTATTCATAGTCTCTTCTCACTTGTTACCCCATTACTTGTCCCCGTATTACCATGCTTAACTGCTTATTTCCTGCCATTTTCTTTGGTAGATATTATAGAACTGTACAAGTAAATTTTTGTTGTTGTGTCTAGCCTCGTCACTACTTCGTCGAGGTTAGGCTCGACACTTACTCTGTACATGGGGTTGGTTGTACTGATGCTACACCTGCACTTCTTTATGTTGTGCAGATCACGCAGTCGAACCCAGTGGACACCGTTAGAGGGAGTATCCTTCAGTCCATACAGGCGACACCGAGGTAGTTCCGCAGGCGTTCGTGGATCTCGGCGTCATCTTCTATTTTATTGTTTCTGTCTTATCCTAGTATCATGGAAAGTTGCACTCTTCATTTCAGACTTTTGTTGTAGAAATCTTAGACAGTCCGTGAGACGTTGTGACACCAATTCTAGGGGATTATGTACGTAAATTTTGTGGCAACTATCTTATTAATATATAGACTCGCAGCTTCCGCACTATTATTAACTGTTATGTTCATTGTTTCACTTTTTGGTAGAGTCTGAGGGATCGGTACGGAGACGTCTGTACTTAACCCCCAGAGGCTGCAAAGTTAGGAATAGCTCCACATTCTTCTTCTATGTCATGCAATATGAATTCTAAATACTAATTGAGTTTCTATTCTGCTCTCTCGCAGATGGAAAGAACGCGTGCTTCGTCATCTACATATCAGCAGCCCGATCCTCCTGTTGCAGCTCCTACGAGGGGTCGAGCCGAGGCTGTGCTAGAGGCCGAGGCAGGGGCAGGGCTCAGCCCAGAGCAGCAGCCCCAGTAGAGGATCCACAGGTAGACTTTGCCGGTGAGGTTCCTACTCAGACAGTCCCAATTGGACCAGCTCAGATCCCAGAGGGGTTCATTGCTACCCCGGTGCTTCAGGACGCTCTAGTACGCTTGGTGGGACTTGTGGAGAGTGTGGCTCAGGCCAGTCTTCTTGCTACTGCACCAGCCGTCTCTCAGCCTGGGGGAGGGACCCAGACTCCTGTTACTCGCACATCAGAGCAGCTAGATCCTCAGTTTCAGACTCCGGCACCTCAAACAGCCGGAGTAGCTTAGCCGGGTATTGTGGCACTGGCAGTTGAGGGGCAGCTATGTCAGCAGATGCTCTATGGAGATTGGATAGGTTCATTAAGCTATTTCCTACTACTTTCACTGGTGCACCATCAGAGGATCCCCAGGATTACTTGGACAACTGTCATGAGGTTCTTCGGAACATGGGCATAGTAGAGTCCAATGAAGTTGATTTTGCTACTTTTTGTCTTTCGGGTTCTGCCAAGACTTGGTGGAGGGACTATTGCTTGACCAAGCCAGCTAGGTCGGCACCTTTGACTTGGGATCAGTTCTCCGAGTTATTCTTGGGGAAGTTCCTTTCAGTTACTCAGAGGGAGGATCTTCTGAGGCAGTTTGAGCGCCTCCAGCAGGGTCTATGTCTGTCACTGAGTACGAGACCATGTTCATCACTCTAGCCAGGCACGCACTTATGATACTTCCCACTGATCGTGAGAGAGTGCGGAGATTTATTGAGGGTTTAGCTCAACCCATCAGACTTCAGATGGTCAGGGAGTCAGGTACTGATATTTCGTTCCAGGATGCGGCCAATGTGGCCAGGAGGATTGAGATGATTTTGTCATAGGGGGGTGGTCAGGGGGCTGACAAGAGGCCCCGTCACTTCGGTCGATTCAGTGGAGCCTCATCTGGAGGCAGGGATTCTTTCGAAAGAGGTCATCCTCCCAAACCCTATCAGTCGGCACTTCAGATATCTCACAGTGCATCACCAACTCATATTAGTGCACCAGCATCACCTATCAGTGCACCTCCACTTCAGAGTTTTCACGGTGGTTATTTGGGCCGACAGGGTCAGCTCCATAGTCAGCAGCCACAGCAGTAGAGGCCTTGTTATTCTTGTGGTGTTTCGGGGCACATTGCGAGGTATTTCCCCAGAGCTTCTGGTAGTTCTCACTATCAGGGTTCTCGTGCCATGGTCCCCGCAGCAAGTGCACCCCCACCCCCTCAGCCAGCTAAGGGAGGTGGTCGTGGTGCTAGAGCTGGAGGTCAGACTCATAGAGGTGGAGGGCAGGCCATGAGAGGTAGAGGGCAGCCCGTAGCAGGTAGACCCAGAGATGTGCAGGTTGGAGGGGCTCAGCCCCGGTGCTATGTTTTTCCTGCCCGACCTGATGCTGAGACTTCTGATGCAGTTATTACAGGTACAGTTTCAGTTTGCAGCTGAGAGGCTTCGGTGTTATTTGATCCGGTTCTACATTCTCCTATGTGTCTTCATAGTTTGCCCCTTATTTGAGTATGCCCCCTGATTCCTTGAGTACTGTTGTGCATGTGTCTACACCGGTAGGTGATTCTATAGTGGTATATCGAGTCTACCGTGCTTGCTTAGTAGTTATTGGTGGTCTGGAGACTCAGGTTGATCTTTTGCTTCTTGATATGGTCGACTTTGATGTTATATTGGGGATGGATTTGCTATCTCCCTATCATGTTATTCTGGACTGTCATGCCAAGACAGTGACCTTAGCCTTACCAGGAGTGCCTCGTTTGGAGTGGAGAGGGACTCCTAGTCATTCTTCTGGTAGAGTTATTTCTTATATGAAGGCTCAGTGCATGGTCGAGAAGGGTTGTTTGGCCTATCTGGCCTATGTTCGTGATTCTAGTGCCGAGGTTCCTTCCCTGGAGTCTTTGCCCGTGGTTCGTGAGTTTCCAGAGGTATTCCCTGCTGACCTGCCGGCTATGCCACCCGAAAGGGATATTGACTTTTGCATTGAGTTGGCTTCGGGCACTCAGCCCATTTCTACTCCGCCTTATCGTATGGCCCCGCCAGAGTTAAAGGAGTTGAAGGATCAGTTGCAGGACTTGTTGGATAAAGGCTTCATTAGGCCAAGTGTTTCTCCTTGGGGTGCTCCAGTGTTGTTTGTCAAGAAGAAAGATGGCTCAGTAAGGATGTGTATTGACTACCGACACTTGAACAAGGTTACTGTTAATAATAAGTATCCTTTTCCGAGGATTGATGATCTATTTGACCAGCTTCAAGGTGCTACAGTGTTCTCCAAGATGGACTTGAGGTCTGGTTACCATCAGCTGAGGATTAGGGCTTCTGATGTCCCTAAGACAGCCTTTCGCACTCGTTATGGGCATTATGAGTTCTTGGTGATGTCATTTAGGTTGACAAATGCCCCCGCTGCTCTTATGGAGTTGATGAACCATGTGTTCAGGCCATATTTGGACTCATTTGTGATTGTGTTTATTGATGATATATTGATATACTCTCGCAGCCGAGAGGAGCATGAGCAACACCTTAGATTCGTCCTCCAGACTCTGAGGGATAGTCAGTTGTATGCCAAATTTTCTAAGTGTGAGTTCTGGTTGAGTTCAGTGGCATTTCTAGGCCATGTTGTGTCGGCGGAGGGTATTGAGGTGGATCCCAAGAAGATTTCAGCAGTCAGAGATTGGCCTATGCCCACTTCAGCTACGAAGATTCGTAGCTTCTTGGGCTTAGCAGGTTATTATCGCCGATTTGTGGAGGGCTTTTAATCTATAGCAGCCTCGATGACCAGGTTGACCCAGAAGGGTGCCCAGTTCAGGTGGTCAGATGAGTGTGAGGCGAGCTTTCAGAAGCTCAAGGCAGCTTTGACCACGACACCGGTGTTAGTTTTGCCCACAGGTTCAGGGTCGTATACTGTGTATTGTGATGCTTCACGGGTTGGGCTTGGTGAAGTGTTAATGCAGGATGGAAAGGTTATAGCCTATGCTTCTCGTCAGTTGAAGTCATGCGAAGAATTATCCAGTTCATGACTTGGAGTTAGCAGCTATTGTTCATCCGTTGAAGATCTAGAGGCATTATTTGTATGGGGTGCCATGTGAGGTGTTCACTGACCACAAGAGTTTGCAGTATCTGTTCAAGCAGAAGGAGTTGAATATGAGGCAGAGGAGATGGGTAGAGTTGCTGAAAGACTATGATATTACCATTCTTTATCATCCGGGAAAGGCCAATGTGGTGGCCGATGCCTTGAGCCGAAATTCGGCTAATATAGGTAGTCTTGCTTATATATCAGTCGAAGAGCGACCTCTTGCTTTGGATGTTCAGGCTTTAGCGAACCGATTTGTGAGATTGGAGGTTTCTGAGACTGGCAGTGTTTTGGCCCATACCGTGGCTCGTTCTTCATTGTATGATCGTATTCGGTCCAGGCATTATGATGATCGTCACTTATGTGTTCTTAGAGATAGGGTCAGGCACAGAGATGCCAAGCAGGTTACGGTTGATTATGGGGGAGTTCTGAGGATGCATGGCCATATTTGTGTGTATGATATCGATGGCATTCGTGAGTTGATTCTTCAGGAAGCCCATAGTTCCCGGTATTCCATTCATCCGGGCGCCGCAAAGATGTGCCAGGACTTGCGGCAGCATTATTGGTGGCGGAGGATGAAGAAGGATATTGTATCTTATGTAGCTCGGTGCTTGAACTGTCAGCAGGTTAAGTACGAGCACCAGAGACCCGATGGTTTGATGCAGCAGATTCAGCTTCCCGAGTGGAAGTGGGAGCTTATCACCATGGATTTTGCAGTTGGACTCCCACGGACTCAGAGGATGTTTGATGCGGTGTGGGTTGTTGTGGATAGGCTGACCAAGTCAGCACATTTCATTCCGATATCAGTTTCGTATTCAGCGGAGAAGTTGGCAAAGATCTATATAAGAGAGATTGTTAGATTGCATGGGGTGCCCATATCCATTATATCATACCGAGGTCCTCAGTTTACCTCCCTCTTGTGGAGAGTATTTCAGCGAGAGTTGGGCACATCGATTGAGTTGAGCACAACATTCCATCCTCAGACGAACGGACAGTCCGAGCGTACTATTCAAATTTTGGAGGATATGTTGCGGGCTTGTGTCATTGACTTCGGTGGTTCATGGGACCAGTTTTTGCCTTAGGCTGAGTTTGCCTACAACAACAGTTATCAATCGAGCATTCAGATGACTCTGTATGAGGCGTTGTATGGTAGGCGGTGTCGGTCTCCAATTGGATGGTTTGCGCCGAGAGAGGCTAGATTATTGGGTTCTGAGTTAGTCCAGGATGCCTTGGACAAGGTGAAGATCATTCAATATAGACTTCGTATAACTCAGTCCAAGCAAAAGAGTTATCCGGATCGCAGAGTTCGAGATTTGGCATTTATGGTAGGAGACCAGGTATTTCTTCGGGTGTCGCCCATGAAGGGTGTGATGAGGTTCGGGAAGAAGGGCAAGTTGAGCCCTAGGTACATTGGTCCATTTGAGATTTTGTATAAGGTAGGAGAGGTGGCCTACAGACTTGCTTTACCACCGAGTTTATCAGCTATGCACCCGGTATTTCATGTATCTATGCTCCGGAGGTATATTGCGGATCCATCTCATGTACTTGATTTCAGCGGTGTCTAGTTGGACAAGGATTTGACTTATGAGGAGGAGCCGGTAGCCATATTAGCTCGGCAGGTTCGTCAGTTGAGATCGAACAGTTATCCTTCGGTTCGTGTTCAGTAGAGAGGTCAGCCTGCTGAGGCGGCTACTTGGGAGTCCGAGTACGATATGCGGAGCCGTTATCCCCACTTTTTCCCCAATTCAGGTACCTTTCTATGTCCGTTTGAGGACGAACATTTACTTTAGAGGTGGAGATTGTGATGACCCAAAAGGTCATCCTGTGTAAATTTGACTTAAACTGTGTTCCGAGGTCCCAAAAGCCTCTGTTAATCTCACCTCAATATGTGTGCGCAATCCGGGCGCGTAGCCGGGAAGCCTTTATGTGACAACTTGATAAAGAGTTGAACTTATAATAATTAATTAATTAAAGTTGACATTGGTCAACATTTTTGGTAAACGAACCTGGACCCGTGATTTGACGGTCCCGGAGGGTCCGTAGGAAAATATGGGACTTGGGCGTATGCCCGAAAATCAAATTCCGAGGTCCCAAGTCCGAGAAATGAATTTTTAAAGAAAATTGTTTTCTGAAAATAATAAAGACTTTTAAAAATGAATTTTGATGTGAAACCCGTGTTACCGGGCCCGTATTATGGTTCCGGATCCCGGAACAGGTTCGACATATATTATATGAGTTATCTGTAAAATTTTGTAAGAAACGGACTTGGTTTGACGTGTTTCGGATCAAAAATGAAAATTTTGATAGTTTATGAAGTTTGAGAAAATTCTATTGATTTTGGAGTTTAATTCATTGTTTTTATGTTATTTTGGTGGTTTAATTACTTGAATAAGTCTTTAGGATGATTTTGGAGTCGTGTGTATATTTGGTTCTGAGTCCCGAGGGCTCGGGTGAGTTTCGGGTAGGCGTCGGAGTGCTAAAATGTTAGAAAATCTGGTGTAAGTGGGCTGTTGCTTGTGTCTCTCATTTTGCTCTATGCGATCGCATAGGTTATCCTGCGATCGCATAGCTTTGTTCTAAGGGAGCATTCTGTTACACTATGCGATCACATAGCACACTCCGCGATCGCATAGTGTGTTAGGTAGGCTGGGGGGCTGGGAGTGAGTTATTCAGTGCGGTCGCGTGCAGCGGTCTGCGATCGCATAGGGTGAGGCCCATAGAGCTATGCGATCGCATAGTCCTTTCAGCGATCGCGTAGTATTAGCAGCAGGTCCTCTTCTGCGATCGCAGAGCACATTTTCGCCCAGTTCTTTAAAGTTCCAAAAACAGAATATCATTACGGGATTTTCTTATTTTGCACCATTTTCTTCTTCTCCAAACCCCATAGACGACTTTCAAGCTAATTTTCCTCCATAACCTCTTGGGTAAGTGATCCTAACATTGTTTCCTTCAATTTTTCATCAACAATCACTAGAATCTATGTAACGACCCAGCCGGTCGTTTCGTGTGTTCGGACTCCGTTCCCGTGAATGATTCTTCCCATAGCGACTACTCGTGCCTTAGGACCTGTGTGGGCCGGTAGTTCGAGATTCGGAAGTGTTTTGGCCAGTTCAGGAACACTTGGTT